>PVIH01026250.1:0-19107 GCA_004025045.1 Sigmodon hispidus | reverse complement strand
TTGTGCTCCTGAGCATTGCCCCCAATCCCAGAAGACTTCGGCCACTGAGGCACAGTCTACACAAGCACAACCATCTTTACCAGTCCACAAGCAGCCTTTTCCCAGAACTCCAGCAAGATCCATAGGCTCAGACAGTCTACAACATTTAGAAAATCAGATGTCATAGGCCCATGTACAGTCCACACCAGTCAGCAGAACAGCCTTAGCAGTTCCACTGAAGTCCAGGCTGGGTCTTAGGTACCACAGAAGAAGACTCAGGCTTTACTGTGCCAGATCAGGGAACCCAAGATCCCCAGAACCCCAACAGAGACAATTTATTGGATCTAAAGACTCATCAGTCATTAAAATCCTTCACAGCTTAGGCCAGAAAACCAGAAAAAGAAACAGAAACAAAAGAACAAAATACCCATCTAACAAATATAAACACAGAAATCAATACCAAGACCTAAAATCACCCCAAATCCAGATGCCTAAACACCAGTGTAAGAATACAGTCAGTAACAGAAAGTGCAATATGTCACCATCAGAACACAACTATCTTACAAAAGCAAGACTTTAACATTCCAGTACAACTGAAGCAAAAGAAAATGACCTTAAAAACAACTTATGAAGATGCTAGAGGTCCTTAAAGAAGAAAAAAAATCCCTTAAAGAAATGGAGGGGATGGCAACCAAAAACTTGGAGAAAGCCAATAAATATCTTAAGAATGTAAACGAAACCAAGTAAAAAAGCCAAATGGTTAATGGAAGCAAATAAAACTGCAATACCAGAAAATAGAAATAGAAACAATAAGGAAAACAAAAACTGAGGTAATTCTGAGGCTGAAAAAACCTGTGTAAGTGAAGTACAGGTGAAAGCATCATCAACAGAATACAAGGGATGAAAGAGAGAATCTCAGGCATTGAAAATACAATAGAGAAAATAGATTCAGTGCTCAAAAACTGTTAAATCTAAAAAATTTTTGACAGAAAATATTCAGGATAACTGAAACACTGTGGAAAGACCAAATCTAAGAATATTAGGAATAATAGAAGGAGAAGAATCCCTGGTCAAGGGTCCTGAAAATATTTTCAGCAAACTTATGGAAGAAAAATTTCCCATCATAAAGAAGAACACACGTATAAAGGCACAGAACATCAAATAGAGTGGACCAGAAAAAGTTCAAAACACTAAACACACAGAATAAAGGACAAGTATTTAAAACTACAAAGGAAAAAAACTGCACAATGGAGAAAAGAAAGCATCTTTAACAAATGATGCTGGCTTAGCTAGATGTCAGTCTGCAGAAGAGTGCAAATTGATCCATATCTATCATCCTTCACAAAAGGCAAGTCAAAGTGGATCAAAGAGTGCAATATAAATCCAGTTACCCTGAACCTGATAGAAGAAAAAGGGGGTATAATTTTGAATACACTGGCACAGGAGACAACTTCTTAAATAAAATACCAGTAGCACAGACACCAAAATAAACAATAAATGGACCTCATGAAACTGAAAAATTTCTGTAAACCAAAGGACATTTTCCCTACAGAATGGGGAAAATCTTCACCAATCTAAGATCTGACAGACGGCTGAACTCAAGAAACTAGACATCAATAATCCAAATAATCCAATTTAAAAATGGGATACTGACCTAAACAAATTTCTCAACAGAAGAATCTCAAATGGCAGAGAACCACTTGGTGAAGTGTTCATCATCCTTAGCCATTAGGGAAATGCAAATCAAAACAAATCTGGTAGTCCATCTTACACCTGTCAGAATGGATCAGATAAAAAGCCCACATGACAGCTTACGCTGGTGAAGATAAGAAGCAAGAGAAACATTTCTCCATTGCTCGTGTGAGTACAAACTTTTACAGCCACTTTGGAAAACAATATGGCTGTTTATCAAAGAACTGGGAATCAAATTACCTCAAAATGCAGAAATAACAGTTTGGGGTAAATACTCAAGGGATGTTCAATTATACCACAAATACACTTGCTCAACTAGCATCATTTGTAACAGTCAAAATGCGTAAATAAGCTAGATATCTCCTAAAGAATGAATATGAAAATGTGATATATTTATCCAATGGGTTATACTCAGCAGTTAAAGACAATGACATCAGGAAATTTGAAGGCATATGGCTAGACCTAGAAAAAGAAATCATCCTGAGTAAGGTATCGCATGCTGAGAAAGACAAATATGGTATGCACTCACTCATAAGCGTATATTAGCTGTAGAATAAAGGATAATTATGCTAAAATCCACAGACCTAGAAAGGCTAGGTATCAAGTAGGTCCCAAGAGGGGATGCATGGATCTCCCTGGGAAGAGGAAATAGAAGTGATCCCCTGGGGTTGGACTGTGGGCAGGTGGACATGGGAACTTGATTGATTTGATTGGGGGTGAGCAGAGTATGATAGTGCTGAGATAGATGACTGGAAATGGGTACTTTATGGGGTCAGATAGAAGCCTGATGCAAGAGAAACTATCATGAGTCTACAAGGAGGACCACAGCTAAGACTCGTAGCAGCAAAGGGAACACACGCTGAAATGGCCATCTTCTGTATATTGGATTGGTGATTACCCCAAGTGTTACCAGAGAGCCTTCATCCATTCAGTGACTAATGGGGCAGATACAGAGACTCATAGTTAATGAGTCCTGCCGAGGAGAGGGATTTTTAGAAGTCATGAGGTCAGGTATAAATGGAGAAAACCCAATGAAACTGCTTGACTGGCTCATGGGACCTCTCAGACTCTGAGCCAACAACCATTGAGCCTGGACAGGACTGACTTAGGCCCCCTGCATATATGTGACAGGCTTTGTCCCTTTTTGTGGGACTCCTGGCAATGGGAGCAGGGGCTGTCCCGGATGCTCTGGCTGGCTCTTAGAAACCTCATACTGGATTGTTTCCCCCAGCCTGAATATAAGGGAGATGCTTGGTGTTAAGGCAGCTTGATATGCCATGTTTTTCTGATGCCCTTGCAGGCCTGCTCCTTTCTGAGCAAATATTTTCCGGATGTAAAATAAATAAATTAATTAAATTAGTAATGCATAGTGAACAACACCTTCAGGAACTCAGAGAGAGGCTCCAGAAAAAAAGGCAGAGGGCCTTTTACTTAAAGTGCTTTTTATTCCCTGGATTGTTTTTGGATGTAATTTTATGCCTCCTATTTTTAAAATCTTCATTCAATTAATAAGACATATTTATTCTTGTTGAATGTCAGAACATAGCTATAGTAGTCAATCTGGTCAGTGTACTCTGAATCTGTATATGGCCTTAATGCTTTGCTTCCATGATTTTTCAGATATAATCTATAATACATGATATGAAATTGTGTTTCAATTGATGTGTCCTGAAAAAATTCTGGGAATAGGTTGCTCTGTTAATATTAAGTGTGTGCTTATTGGCTTTTATTTTCATATTTTTCTGATCATTTATTTTAACTCTAACAACATTCTTAGAATCATCAATTTTTCCCATTACATTTGTGTATAAAAATGATCTGAAACTGAAGCAAGGTAGTCTACAGCATTTGACTGTAGTCAGCTCCATTCTTTCACGTCCTTGATTCCCAGGAGTAGCAAATAGATCTGCATCGGTCAGTAAAAGTGGGCACATTATCATCTTGATGGGGAACATGCTGGCATGCAGACAGGTCCTGGAGCAGTACCTGAGACCTATATCCTTATGTGAAGACAGACAGAGGGAGAGAGAAAAAGAGAGAGACAGACACAGAGAGAGACATGGAGGCAAGAAGAGAGGGATGTGCACTGCTGGTGGCCATAAAGACTGCAGCTGCTTCTGCTAGCTACAAAAATTATATTTAGTTCTTTTATAAAATACACATGTGTAGTATGAGTTTTGGTTATTCAGACATAAATGTGGAATAATTTCTTTAGTGAAAGTTATATATTTTTATGATATATGTAAACTGACCTTCTCTTTTCCAATTGACGTCATTGGTTTACTTTGAACACACCTGCGTCCTTGTGATTTTTGTATACTGGAATTTTTTGAAGGTAAATGATAATATAAATGGCCAAAGAAAAGAAACAAGAGGTTGGTGCTCACATGAATCACCATTTTTCTGGTTATCAGAGGAAACTGAGATAATAGAAGATTCTATGTGATTTTTATCACTGTTAAAGTCTACAGAAATTGGGCTGTAATAACCACACATTAATTACACTGTTGACAAGAATATAGGGAGATGGGGCCGTTATACTTTCCACCTAATGCAAGATATCCACACAAAGAACTATTTGTGCAATCACCCAGGAAACAATTCAACTAAGTGAGTTAAAGAAATAGAGCTAAAATTCCAGTGGTACCCAGGAGCACAGGGAGACTAAACAAAAGCAAGTCATGGCTTGAGCGTGGTCTGTCTGTGTCCTGAAAGATTCTAATCCTTACACACACTGTGTCATCAGTCACCTGCTCCTGCAAATGACAACCCCTCTGCTCCTGTGCCAGGCTCGGCCCTGCAGCAGGGCTTTGCTGGAGTCTCAGCTGCAGGTTTGAGTATGGGCTGCAGGTGCCTGCAGAGCACTGTGCACTTGCTGCACAGAAGTAGGTGGCTGAGTCTCCAGGCTGAGACTCCGTGATGTGCAAGGAGACCTGTTTCGCGCTTTTGCTGAAGAAGACTGTGAATCTTCCATCTTCCTTTTTATTCACCACTGACCGTATGGCTATCAGCAATGCAGGGCCTTCCCCAGGGAACTGCCGGTACCATGGGAAGTATTCAAATAAGCTGTTCTCATAAGTGCAGTTCAGAACTGAAGTCTCTCCTTCCTGCATTGTCAGAGATTGGGGACTTTGTCTCACCTGCTGCTGGTCACGTCTCTCCTTCTGCTGGCCGCTCACCCCTGTGCAGAGACAACAAATGTCATTCATTAGGTTCCAGATATGTACAACCTGCTCTTAGTTTCAACATTCCTGATTTTGTCTACTGTCCCTGTTCTCTTGTGCTGCCACATTAATCACATATCATGGGGTTTCTCCTCCTCTACTCACAGGCTAGGTGAAGGACTAGGACTAAAAACAATGCTTTCAGGATCTTATCCATTCCTCCTAGATGGAAGGGAACTCAGGTGACCTTCTATCTCCCCCAGAACACAGACTCCAACTTCACAGGCACTTTAGTTCCTTCAATAGACTCCACCCCCTACAAACACTTTTTCTAAAGCTATTTTTGACATAGGAAGCACTTCACTTTTTTGCTCAAATTTAGTTTCACTGAAAATACAATCATTGAGAGTCAGAAATCTCCTCTGTAATTTTAACATTGCATGCTGTAGGTACAAATATGTGCTAATATAGCCACAGAGAATAGCAGTGTGAGTTTCTTATATCTATATCTATTCTATATCTATCTATCTATCTATCTATCTATCTATCTATCTATCTATTTCTATATAGAGAGAGACAGAGAGAAGGGCAAGACAGAGATAGAGGCAGAGACAAAGAAAAGGAAAAGAGGAAAGAAAGAAAAAAGGATGGAAAAGAAAAAAAGGAAGAAAGATTAATATTCCAGTTAATACCATCTATTAGCATTTTACCAGGGGAACTGATATCATCATATAATAGAGAAAGACCTGCATATGTATGTTTATTACAGCCCCGTTCACAACTTCCAAGATGCAGACAAGCCTGGGTACCACCTATGAAATGATGGATGAAGAAAGTATTGCACCTGAAACAAGAATAAAATTTAAGTACTAGGAAAGGTGGATTGGCGCCATCTGCAGGAAAACAGATGGGTATTGAAGGACATGATGTGAAGATAAAGCAGACATGTACAGAGTCACAACACGTGTTTTCATACGTGCAAACTAACAAAAAGAGAAGAAAAAAAGAACTTACAGGTGATCTGAAAATAGAAGTCATACACATGAGTAAAAGGAGGAGTAGCATGGATGGGAAAGGGAGGAAAAGATGACATAGAAAAGATGAAAAGAGACAGATAAATAAGGGGAAATCACTACAAGTGCGTATAACAAAATTTTGCAACAAACCCATTAATTTGCACAACAAATTTGTGATGATAATTCTATGATTAAAGAAATGATCAATTTAAAATTTTCTTTATTTTAGAACATTACATACAGAAATACATAAAAAGAATAAAATCAGTTACCCTGCAACAATAGTATGCCTGCTCACTCGATACCACATGATAACAAATTTAAATGCCCATGCCAGGAATGAGTTACCTCTTCTGGCATTTGACTTACTTTACTTTCTATTGCTAAGATAAATAAATATAATTACCAGAAGCAGAAGAGGGAGGCAATGGTTTATTTGGGTTACATTTCTGATCACAGTCCATCACTGAAGTACTCCAGGTCAGAAGTTCAGGCTGGAACATTGGCAGGAACCTCACATGAGAGCTGCTGACTGGCTTCATCCTCCTGGCTCCATCACTTTGTTTTTTAAATATAACCCAAGACACTTTTCCAGGGCTGACAAAGCCCACAGTGGGGTCGAGTCCTCCCATGTCAACTGTGGATGAAGAAAATGTCCAAAACATGCATTTAAAGAAGTATGACTCTGCTCTGGGAAGGGTCTGAATTTCAAGTCCTCAGTCCTTCTCTGCTGATGCAGTTGGAGGTGGGGTGGCGTGCAAATTCCCTTGTTTTAGTAGCAGCTGAGGAGCCCCTCACAGCCAAAGTCTATTCCTGTCTGCTAAGGAGTGTGTGTAGACATGCAGATAAAGAAGTATGACAAAATTCCTTGATTGAGCTTTTCTCTTCCTCAGCATCTCTGGTTAGTGTCATTTTAATAAAAGTCAACCATCACAACTGACACCTTGTCAACCTCACACATAAAACGTTATTTAACCACAATCTTTCCTTTATTGTTAATCTCCAAGGTCTCATTTTAGTAGCTCAATTTAAACCATAGTACAACTTTTAAATAACTAATATTTTTATTTACACAGTGGAGTATTACTCATCTGTTACAAAAATGACATCATGAAATTGCTTAAAAAAGAATGGGACTAGAAAAGATTATTCTGAGATAACACAGACCCAGAAAGACAAATATGATATGTATTCAATTATAAATGGATATTCGCTGTAAAGTAAGGACAATCATGCTACAAACCAGAGCCAGAGAAGCTAAGTAACAAGGAAGGATCAAAAGAGAAGGGATATTTGATTCTCACTTTGAAGGAGAAATAGAATACATCTCCAATAGACAGAGAAGTTTAGATGTGTATTTGGGGTGGCGATGTGGGATGTCTTTGTGTATGCTGTGAATAATAAAATAACTGTTTTGGCCTGTGGCAGAACTGCTTAGAAGCAGGTGGGAAATAAAAGCATAGATTCAGGGGAAGGAGGGCAGAATCACAGAGAAATGCAATCCAGTCGCCCAAGGAGCAAGACGTAATAGAGTACAGGTAAAATTCCATTCTACTGAAACCTGTCTCACATGGGGGACTCTAACACATTGCCAAGTTGAGTTTCCAGATTGAAGTAAAGCCCTGACCTCCCAGACAACAGCTTCTGTGTACTGAATCTTAGTAGATAATTCCCAAAAGATTTGCCTCAGTTAAGATAACTTGTTATTCATTAAAGGTAATGCTTAAGCCCCAACTAATCAAGTTAAGTTGTCCCAGTAAAGCCTAAGTTTCATTTCTACAGTTTTTTAATGCAAGACATTTCATCAACAGTCTTGATAACAGCTTTTGCTGCTCTCTTAAGCTTTGAAGCCAAGCCTCCATTGTCTGGATCTCTCATAACATTATGGTTTACTCTTATATGCAGAATGTATAGGCCCTAGAAGCTTCTAAGAGCCTGAAGATTCAACTAGCCTCAGCCAAACTGGTGATAACTGGTGCCTTAAGATATACTCTCCTAGCACTTCCTCAGAAGCCAACCTGGGGTCTGGAAGAGCTAATTAAATTCTAAGCACTCAATGGCCTTTTCTAGCTCAAAGTTCCAAAACTTTTTCTCAGTCCTCCCCAAAGTCAACATGGTCAGGTTCATCACAGCAACACCCTCATGTTCCTAATATCAATTTATGTCTTAATTATTTTCTTTTGCTATGCTAAAACTCTGACTAAAAATAACATGTGGAAGAAAGTAATTTTTACATTTTACCACTTCCAGACTACAGTCTACCACTGAAGAAAGCCAGGGCAGAAACTGAAGCAGAGAAAATGGAGGAATATCAATTAATGGTTTACAGTCCATAGCTGCCTCAAATTGTTTCTTAATGCAACTCAGGACCATCCACCCAGGGGATAGCGTGCCCAAAGTGGGCTGATTTCTCCCACATCTAGCATTAAAAAAATGCCCTATAACATGCTCACATAACCTTAACACGGGTTATCTCTTTCAGAATATCTCTAGTTTGCATCAATTTGACAAAAAAATAATCAGAACACACATTGCTGTTGGCCAGTGTAGTCCCATAGACAACCCTTGTCAAACATTATAGAACATTAAAAATGCTCTTGGCTGTCCTCCTGAATTTGATGCTGAGCACCTATTGCTGAAGATAATACATACCTGAGCCATAGGACATGGATAAAGTAAGCTAGTACTGACCTGGAAACTGGATGGCTTTTTTATTGCTAGGATGTGCTATGCATACTACCAAGAGAGAAAAACAATAATCTGTCTCACTTAGCTGTGAACACTGTGAGTTATAATAGAAACTGGTCTGGAAGGACATGCCTCTGGTTGCAGTAGTTGTACAAACAACTTGGTAGTAACCAGTCATTCCCTAATAATACTTCAATCTATACCTGGCACTATTGTAAGTAATCCAGGCACTCCACGTGGTTGAGTCAACATGGCTCCGGTGGGAAGCACCTTGTACAGAGGCATGCCTCTGGGCGTGGTTGTGTAAACCTGTGCACATCCCTTCTCTTAAAAAGAGACGCCCACGTTTTGGTCGCTCTCTCCTCTCCTTTTGTCCTGCTTCTCTGTTTCTGTACCGGCCTGGGAATTCTCTTAAATAAACCCTCCTGTGGCCTTGGTAGTGCGTGAGTGTGTGTGTCTCTTTTCACGCATGAAACCAACAACCATTATCAAGTCAAGAATCTCTGAATAGACATGTCAGATATCCTAGGAAAGAACTTAGTACTTAGTACTACACTAAATGAATGTGGTATGAGTCCTAATGACTTATTATTGTACTCATGGAACCTCAACCCCCATTAGAAAACCTAATCACAGTAGTTGATTAAAACTGTACCTCACAATAATCCATATGCATTGAATAAGAGACTGTAGAAGGGTTAGCTCTAATAAGACACCTCTATCATACCTTTACTCCCAAGTTTCAGCCATCATTGTGAAAGAAAAAGCAGAAAGAGTACTGGAGCTGGCAGTGGTGGACAACTACAAGGAAATGGTGTCTTGTGGATACAGCAGGACAGCTGCACATATGAAGTTATAGTTTTGTGATAGTTTGTTCAAGGTCTGTGCAAGCTTAAGACAGACAAAATTCTAGAATGGACAGACAAGGTAATCATGAATATACAAAGTATGATTAACCATGTAGCCATCTCTTCAGTTCCAGAGCATTTAGGGTTTTTATTTTTCTGCAAATATTAAAAAGACTTATCAAGACATCCAATGGATATGATATCCCATTATGAGATAAGGTCATAAACAAGTGAAACATAAAGAATATATATTCCTTTCATATAAGACAACTTAAATTTTATTATAATTGTTCACATTTCCATGTCTTATGTGATCTGACAAATAATAGATTTACATTAGTTGAAATATCATTATATCCTTTTAAATAAAGACCAGGTTAACTAAATGTATAAAAGAATATACCTGTGGGAAAGAATTTTTAGAATAGAATGATCTGCTCTGAAAAGGCTTCAGTCTTGAAGTGGGTGGGAGAGGGGAGAAAACATTATAACAGAATGCACACCTTCAAGAATGCAGCATTTTGACTGCTCTCATCCTGAGTTTGAATTAACATTTAGTATCTTCTTTATATGTAACTTCACCGATAAAATACAAATATTAACATCAATTTGGCTTTATATGTTGATATCTTCAAGGCAAAGAGTGGAAGTGGAGAAGAAAGGAAACAGCATCTGCTGAAGTAGAGAGCTTCTGTGCTACAAATAATAGAAATCAAAGTACTATGAGGAAGCCACAGCACAGAGAGAATTGTGTTGTATATGTGATATCATCACTGGTCCAATCACAGTCCAACAACAGGCAATGGTCCATGTTCCATAGAGTTTTCACGAAAGGACTGAGATTGTAGTTCATTCAGTCAGCAGAGTGCACTGTGGTAAGAAGTTCCTGGCCAGGACTAGCCCCAAGATACAGACCATCAGTCCCAAATAATCACACGAAGTTTTATATTAATTACATGCTGTTTGACCTATGGCTCAGGATTCTTGCTAGATAGCTTTTGCATCTTAACTTAGCCCATTTCTCTTAATCTATGTTTTGCCAAGTGGCTCTTGGCTTACCTGTATTTTTATATCTTATTTTCTTGGCAGGAGCTCACAGCATCTCTCTGTCTGACTCTGCCCTCCTAATAGTATATCTCCTTATGGACTTACTCATTGAGTCATAGTATACCTCCAAGACCCTTGTTTGAATGCCATCATATATAAATTTGGCATAATACACACACCTATAATTCCAGCACTTGGAGGGTAGAAGCAGGAAGATGAGAAATTGAAAAACATTTTAGTTATGTAACAAAATTAGGATCAGTCTGGGTACCAGAAACTGTCTTTATGAGAAGAGAAAAAAAGAAGAATGAAAGAAACAGAAAAAAAGAAAGAGAATGAAAGCTAAAAGAAAGAGACAAATAATAAAATTCTATCCAAACAGATTAAAATTTAGCAACATAGAGATTTGTATGTTCTTTTCTGACATTTTAGTGTCTTTCCTTTTTTGGTTATTCCTTTCATCCAGATATCTTTCCAAAATACATCACTTCCATCATCTATGGGGATATATTCCTTGATGTCTTCAAGCCTCAAATTTCAAATGAAAACACACATTATTTTTTCTCCCACATATGTATGCACCTCTGAAAAACGTTAACGCTTTCACTGAAAAGAAGTACATATGCCTTTTCTTTTGCATAGCTAAGTTGCAGCCCACACAGCACTGTGACCTGAACAGTCATTCTGATGACACAGACAGCTGCTCAGGGAAAACATACCAGAGCATGGACAGCAGTGAGATGCTGGACAAAGTTGCTCACAATTAATGATGGGGAATCTGAGATAGTACTGGAAAGAATGGGTGGTTTAAAAGAAATGGGCTTCTTGTTTCTGAATTTATCATTTGCTATTAAAATATCAAATGATTGAAAACAGGGACTTGAAAAAGCTCAATAAGATGAGCAAGAAGTTCTGTGTATTTTCTGAGTGTCTACCTGAGTATCTATGGCGTAGATCCTCTACGGGGAGTGCTTGTTGTCTTTCATGGCAAACATTTTTCTAATATTTATTCTATCAGTTTTTCTTCCAACTTTTTCAGTGTTTCTTCAGCCTAGGTACAGGAGTTAGATGTAACCATAAGTACCAGATTCCACACCTCTACTACATCTTGACTAGTTGTGTTTCCTGCAATGCCCTCCATTTACTAGTAAAGTCATAGGTCTTGGACGAAAATCTACAGCTACCATTTTACTAAACCAGCACAGTCTCTAACTGCATTCTAAAATGTGTGCTTATGCCATACACAATCCTTTGCACAGTCTGCTCATGTGACTCATTTGAGGAGGAGTAATTCATTCTCTCTTAGTGAGTTGTAAGACTTTTGAGATCTTCTATGTAAAGTTATTTGAACAAAATATATGTGTGAGTACTCTCTCAAACTTGCTGGTCTCTTTGTTTCCTTAAAGATGACAGATCTCTGTCTAGAAAACGTCAAAGCAGTGATGAGTAAAGTTAAATATGTGAAAAGGTGACTTAACATAATGAATTAGAAAATCAATATCCCCTAACATCTTTTATAAATTAAATAGCACAAAATCCCAAGAACCAGTGTTCTAAATTTTTGAGTTGGAGAAGAGCCCACAATGGGTGACACCATTCCATTAAAAAAGTGCCTTGAATCACATAAGAAAGCTTTTTAAGTAGGAGTCTACAAGTATGACCTAGCTACAGAATTTCTCCACGTGTTCTGTTGTAATCTCTTGCGGAGTTTCTGCCTTGATTGCCAATGATGGCCTATGACCTGGAAATGCAAGTTAAATAAATCATTCTACCTTCTAAGTAGTCTTTTCTGAGAAAGCTTTATCACAGGATAGAAAGGAAATGAGAGCATCATCTGTCTGTCCTTCTGTGTCTCCCATGACTTGATGTTCTTGCTGCTGCTGCAGATTGTTCTGTCCTCACTAACCTGACCCTGTACACAGCAGGGTCCTGGAAACTGCCTGTCCCTTCCATTCTCTGTTCTCCTCATCCTAAGAGAGTTCAGTACACGGCGGTTCAGATGACCACATCGATTCTGTCCTCCATCAGCGGCTCTGTCAGTTCTGAGATGGACTTTCCTTACTCTATACTCAGAGTGTATAGAGAATTTAAAGACCCAAACCCTTAACTTACATGGCCAAAAGCCTACCTGAGGATAAAATTCTATTCATACACAAGAGAATACAGATATTCTCTTGTAGTTTCCTGATTTCTTATAACAGGGAAGGGACACGCCCAACCAGCTGAAGGTTTGTGTACTGGCTGCAGGTGTTTGGGGAGCACTGTGCATTCACAGCACAGAAATAAGTGCCTGAGTCTGTGATCTGAGAGAAGGAAATGTGCAAAGAGCTGCGACGTTCCTGAGTGACTGTCTTGGATATCAGTCTTCCAATATGCTTTGTTCCAGAAGGATTGGAAAACAGGCTGACGAGGTGTCCCCCAGGACTTTGGGAAAACCACTGCACTTGTGTTGCTATGGTGGAAAAGTTGCAGTGCATCTCTGCACTCTCTCCCTCCTGCAGGACCAAGGACACAGGACTCTGCACAACTTGCTGCCCTTTCACCCCTGATTGGAAACAGAGAGAGACACAGATGGAGGTCACTGAGTGCCCACAGAACCCTGAACACACCCCATGTCCTCTGAGAAGGTGGGAGCTCTGCAGGACTCCTGAGCTGCTTCCCCACCCCTCCTGTGCTGAGCAGGATCCTCTCTGTCCCCTGAATGTGGACAGCCAGACTCACAGCAAACCTGGGTGCACAGCAGCCCCAGCAGAGAGCACAGCAGCCTCCTCATGGTGCTTGTCTGGCTGTAGGAGACAGAAGTGGCCAAGCCCTGGCTGTGGTGTCAGGATGGCTGCTGAGGTGTCCCTTCTCCTGCAACCAACCAGTCAGCTGCACCCAGGAACCTGACAGGCAAGAGCCTGCAGTTAGTTCCCTCCCAGCCTCTGAGTCTGAAGCTCCTCCCACACCAGACCAGTCTGAGAGTCTAGGTGGGGCACAGCAGGGAAGAAGGGCATATTTTGAGTTGACCCTGGGATTGTATGGAGTTAGGGATCCTGAAAGCAAGAGAAGACCAGCCCCTCCCAAAAATAACAAGCCTCAGCTGCACGCAGAGCCCAGCCTGGTACACTCAGAGAAGAAACAGTTAAAGTTCTGACTTAGGAAACAGTTGCATGTTCTGACTAAAGACCCTTTCCTAGGGGCTAAGGGATGGCTTAGGAGATCAAGGTCCTTTTCCTTCCAGGAGGCCTCAGTTCCTCCCCAGCATCCACATTAGGTGGCTCACAACTGCCTTTAATTCAAGCTCCAAGGAACTGATGCCCTCATCTGTTTTCCTCAGTACACATGTACAAATGTATCACACATTTACACACTCACTCTTTTATACATTAAAAAATAACGATAATTTTCCCCTGTGAAATAATTTAAGTAAAATTACCACAGTAGAAAAAGAAACAATAACATAATGATAGAGTAATTACATATGCAATGGGTTCATAATTTTGGAATGCATTTTAAAAACTGGGACAGTTTTGCAACCTTCCAGGTTTGTTCTAAATGTGGTTTGAACATATGACCACATAACAAGGAAGTGTATTGAGGAATCTAATGTAGGAATGCTGCATCCAGAGTGAAGCAGCAACAGTGCTTATTGCACATGGTGACTGCGGGTAACAATACACTGTGCATTCGTAACAATATAGTAATGCATATAAAAGTTTTCACCATAAAGATGACCTCCTTGAGTGCCAGTTGCCATGTCAGAGGAGCAGCAGGTGACAATTGAGCTTCAGGAGATCAACCCACCAGGAAGCAATGAACAGATGGGTGAATCTCAGATAGGCCAGTCCCCCAGATCCTTGGCCCCAGAATGTCTCCTGCTAATGCTGTGCCTTTACATGCTTGCTGCTGCCATTATTCGCTGGTATCTGCCATGATGTGAATTGGGGTGGGGAGAGTCTCACTGCCTTGGGTGCAGTGTGATTATGTCATAGATATATTTCATTGTACTGAGTGTTTTTACCTGTAGATTAATATAAAGATGATTTTCTCTTAGGCTCTACTGTTTAACTGAAGCAATTATTTTGTACAATAATAGTGTTAGCTTAAATAGAATTTTGATGATTAAGGGTTTTTAATAAAAAGAGTAAGGGTTTATGATAGAGATTAGTCCAGTGGGAAAATAAATGGAGATAAGGGCAGTATAGGTTTTGCCCCAACCCCTGATAATACAGAGGCTGTAGAGGATAGCAAATAAGAACAAAGAAGTGTCACTCAGCTAGGAGTTTTTCTTGAGGAATCATATAGGCTGTGGTTTAGTTTAATGACTAAGAAAAACAGTTGTGTTCAAAAGCTAGACTAGATCAATTCTTTTAACACTAATGCCGGGATATGTGCCTGTGGGTTTCAGTGTCCATCATAGCTAAAACAAAGCTTTCAATAATGACTTTAGATTTTTGTTAATGCCTTATATGGTAGAAATCTTGGAGAACAATTTATAGTGTATAAAAGCACATAGTTGAGCGAGAGACTTGTTGAGGTAAGAACAAGAGCAAAGACAGCCTCACTATTATGAGCTAACATGGCATGCCTTTCTTGCTAGCATATATTGGTAATCAAATTTATGATTAATTCCTTTTACCCATTTCTGCCCTCAGCTTCCTGATGTAAACATCTGTTGATGAATTGGTATGCACCCTAGGATTTAAAGTAGAACTGACTGATTATTTTTCAGATGTGAACATTTTGTTTTGTGATTCTTTCCTTTATTTTATTTTCAAGTATAGGACTGGCTGTCCTGGAACTCACATTGTAGACCAGGCTGGCCTTGAACACACAGAAATCTGTCTGTCTCTGCCTCCCAAATATTGGGATTAAAGGCTTCTGCCATCATGATTATGTTAGTTCTGTGATTTCTAAAGATATTTTAAATGATTATCTTTTAAGATAAATAATAAAGTGATCAATCCCTTCTTTATAACTGCAAAATACAGCCTGCCAGTAAAAGAACTGGCTGAGAAAAATACCTTGCTTGCTTATACTCTGTCAATCTTGGTAAAAATTTGTTTTTCACCTGTGACAGGTAAAATGTTTAACCATGTAAGAGAAATGGGAAAGATTTTTCCTACCTGTATACATTTTAATCATTCATTTGAAAATGGAATGGAATCACATTGTAATTTTTATGTTCCTTGAAAGTCTTTTCTAGAGAATATAAGCTCTACGGGGAAAAATAAATAATATATAGAAAGGATACGTCTGGATAGAGGTGAAAAAGGAAATACAGAGATGAAAAAGTTGTGTGTGTGGTCTGTTAAATACTTCTGTATACTGTGTAAATTATGCTCTGATTGATTTAATAAAGAAGCTGACTGGCCAATAGTCAGGCAGGATAAGGTTAGGCAGAAAAACTAAACTAAGGAGGGGAAGAGGAAGGACAGAGTGGGGAAGATATGATCCAGCTGCCAGGAAACAAGATGCTGGAGGACAGGTAAAGACACAAGACAGGATGCAATGCATAGATTGATAAAAATGGATTAATGGAAATGTAAGAGCTACTTAGTAATAAGCCTAAGGTACTGGCCAAGCATTTCATAATTAGTATAAGCCTCTGAGTGATTATTTGGGGACTGACGGGTGAGAGAGAATGATGTTTGTGTGTATATGTGTGTGTTTCATTTTTCCCTGGTCCTAAAGAGTTAAGTTTTCCTCCCCTTACCAGCCCCCGAGAATTGAGTTTTAGGCCCTTAGATAGAAAAGTCAGTTTGAATGATTAGTTTGCCCACTCCATGACTCCTCCTCTACTTCTCAGTGCTGAAGGCTAGTTCTCATAGCAGCACTTTAGAAATGAGACTAGTTATGAAAAGCAAATACACAATCTCTTCAAATATGATCCAGAGTCAAACTTACACCATCCCGGCCTATCACTGTGTCAATCCTGTTCTTCAATCCTGTAGGATATTTGGGTGACATTTTGACTGAGGTTAAAAAAAAGAAAGAAAAAAAAAGAATGCTATCCCAGAAAACTGCTGTTTCACTCACCTCCTTTGGGCTGAGATCCCCACACAGCACTGATGCTGCAGGAGGGTGCAGAGTCCAGGTGGTGCCCCAGGCTTAGGGCTGCATCTGTGCATCTTCAGCAGCTTCTCTGGACCTAAGAGGCAGATGTTCATCTCTTGTCTCTCATGCACATATTCCTACCAAAGGAGTAATTAACATTTTTCTTTGCAAAGTGAGAAACCAGTTAAAGGCAGCTAAGATCTATCTCATAGGAATAAAGCACTTCCCAAGATCCCACTTTCTCTGTACTGTTGCATTTACAGAACATGCCAACTCCTTATGCCTGAGTCTGGGACCCTGGTCTCTTACTCTTTAGTCTTAGGTGGTGTGAGTCCAGCTCTGTACTTGTGACTCAGAACAGAGGAGTATCCAGCTCCCTCAGTCCTGCTGTCAGAGTATCCTCAGGTGAAAGGAGTCTCCATCCTTCCTGCACTAAGTCTGAAACTCTCCATTCCTGAGACAGGCCGGCTTCCTGGTGTGACCTTGTGAGGTACTGGAGACACAAGTGAGAGGGGTGTGCATGTTGGAAAATACTCTGAGGGGCAATCTTCATTTGGATGAACTCAGATCAAATTCAACATACATCAAACTGACGAGAGATTTAGTTACCTGTGCAGTCCCTTTGCCTTTCCTATGAAATACAGCAGAATTCAGAAGTGTCACCTACCATATTCTAGGTTCTGACTATAGGAGGAGACTATGCCATGTATGGACACCAGGGGGTAGGAGTTATGAGCATTGCCTTCCAATTCCACTAAAACCTCCCCCACCCCGGCAGTGTGTGTGTCTGTGTGTGTGTGTGTGTGTGTCTGTGTGTCTGTCTGTCTCTGTGCATCTCTCACTGTATCTCTCTGTCTGACTGCCTATCTATCTTCTCTCCTCTTCTCACTTTTCTGTGTTTTCAATCAAAATGTCGCCATTGAGAATCTTAATTGGTACCATTCAGCGAGACAATTTTGTGCCAAAAGAAGAGCACAAAGGGCAGAATCCTCTTCAGACAGATCGGAGTGACAGTGCGGCTGCAGAGAGCAGGGAGAGCAGAGAAGAACACTGGGAAGAGGAGAGAGAAAGTTTCCAACACAGGAAAGATATTAGAAATAAACCAGCATAACGTTGAAATACGGAATCATACTCAAATAGTCATAATGAAAAACAGCATTAGCTAAGGGCTGGGAAATCTTGATGGCAATATCTACATGTATAACAAGGAGATAGTGGGACATGTGAGTAAACCCAACTCAGTCATTCATCCTAGCCAGACCCAAAATATGTTTATGATCTTTTTATCATCATTTGGAAAATAAAATTTGTAATTTATGGGTATTTGGTGAAGAACAACCTTCAAAATGTTTACTTTTTGAACCTAATTTAATACTCAAGAGGTCATAGAGCCTAGAGTAAAATTACTATTGTTATTTTGCTAAATGGTCATGTCAAGCTGCCTTCTAAGTGTGTGTTTATATGCACAGATTATTGCTAGTCTCCATTTTGGTTGAAGTATGTGTTTTAGAATATTTCTATAACAAAGAGTTTTTATGCTGGTTGTGGTGGCACATGCCGGTAGGATTTGCTGAAGCAGGCAGAGGCAGGAGGATCGCAAAGGGTTTTTATAATGTTTATTTCAAGATGTCTTTAGTATTAGTAATTCTCCTCCCATATTTCTTTCTACACCCATTTACCTGAAAATTTTATTTTTCTTAGTAGTTGGTAAATAACCCATTATATAAATGCACCATATTTTAACAATTCGCTCATCTGTTGGTGGTCATCTAAAGTGTTTCCAGTTCCTAGTGGTTATTAAGAGAACATTAGTGAGTAGGGGAGAACAAGTATCTCTGTAGAAAGATAGAGAATCTTGGTTAATTCTAAAGAGTGGTAGAGCCCGATCTTTTAGCACATGTACGTTCAGCATTTGGAGGAACCTCCAGATTGATTTCCCTATTTCTTGACCCATTTTAATTCACATCAGCAATGAGTAAGTAAGTATTCTACCTCATGTCATGCTGCCTGCTGGTGTCCTGATCCTCTGGTTCTTACAATCTTACTCTGCCCCTTTTCTGTGCTGTTCCCTGGACTTTAGGGTAGCAAATGCATTTTAGATGTATTAAGTGGGAGTAGACACCTCACAGCCACTTATTCTCTGCATTTTGAATAGTTACTGATGACTGGAGTTGCTTTCTTCTGCTTCACAGTAAAACTTGTTTGATGAGAAGTTAAAACTGTGTGTGTGTGTTTAATTATGTGTTTATAATACTTTTAGAAGCTACATCGACTTAGGAAAGTGACCAGAGTTAATTCTCTTCTAGGTTCTATGGCCTCTTCATTGTGGGTGGTTAACCAGATTTACAATATTGGGCCTAATATCTGCCCTCTTGATCAGGCCTTAAGTCCAATAAGACATATTAATTTTTACAAATGTAAAAGTGCTACTATTGTGTCCTAGTGGATATCTTCCCATTGAGGTCATTCTTTTGGTTCACAGTCCTTAAGATTTGGTAGAATTATTAACTGCTTTTCTACCTTGGAATCTTGCCTGTGTTCTGTAACATGGGCCAAGAAGAGGAAGAGTGTAAATAACTTATGAAGTGAGACTGGAGAAGATTTTATAACACTAGAGTCTACGTTTCTCATTTG
>PVIH01026249.1:0-19113 GCA_004025045.1 Sigmodon hispidus | reverse complement strand
TTTTTTGGGATCATATCTATTTGGTGTTCTGTAAGCTTCTTTTATCTTTATAGGCATTTCCTTCTTCAGGTTAGGAAAGTTTTCTTCTATGATTTTATTGAAAACATTATCTGTGCCTTTGAGCTGGTATTCTTCTCCTTCTTCTATTCCTATTATTCTCAAATTAGGTCTTTTCATGGTGTCCCAGATTTCCTGAACATTTTGAGTTATGGCTTTTTTAGTTTTACTATTTTCTTTGACGGATACATCTATTTGAGCTACTGAGTCTTCCACTTCAGAGATTCTATCTTCCATCTCTTGAACTCTGTTTGTTATGCTTGTATCTGTAGTTCCAGCTTTTTTCTTCAGGTTCTCTATTTCCATTTTTGCCTCATTTTGCGCCTTTTTTATTTCTTCTATTTCAGCTTTTATTTCAGCTTTTCTTTCAACTTTTATTTCAGCATTTAGTTCCTGGCATGTTTCTTTCATAGATTTGTTCATCTCTTCCAATTTTTTGTTTGTATTTTCTTCTATTTCTTTAAGGCTTTTTTTCATATCTTCTTTGAGAGCTTCGATGAACATATTAACCACAGTTCTTCCTTCCTCCTCTTTCCAGTTATAGCTTCAAGCTTCCATTCACTCCCATGGACAGTCACCAAAATCTGGCATATCAATTTGAGGCAGAATAAATATTCCTCCTGCACCAAGGCTGAGCAAGGTATTCCACCATAAGAAATAAATGCCAAATAAACAGTTTGTGCAACAAAGATATATCCTCGTTTCATTTTTCTTTTTCCTTTCCTTGGTTGAGGAGCATCTACATTGTTTGCAGGATCTGTCTATTACAAAAAAAATGTTTCTATGAAAATAGTTGAGCAAATATCCTTTGTGTATGATTCAGCATCCTTTGGGTATATACTGAAGATTGTTATAGCTGTATCTTGTGGTACATTGGCTTCCTGTTTTCTGAGAAACTGCCATATTGTTTTCCAAAGTGTCTGTACAAGTGAGAATTTCTTTCCACTAGCAATGAAGAAGTGTTTCCCTTGCTCCACACTTTCTCCAGCTTGTGCTGTTTCTTTTGGTCTAAATTGTAACCATTTTGACAGGTGTAAGATGGAAATTCCCAGTCATTTTGATTTGCATTTTCCTGATGACTAAGAATGTTGAAAATTTCTTTAAGTGTTTTTTAGTCATTTGAGATCCAGATGGGTCAAGGACACCACCAATAGAAAAAAAAATCTGATAGTTTCAACTAACCTGGGCTCATTGAGAATCAGAGTCTGAACTGATTTTCAGAGAACTTGTATGAGACTTACCCAGGCATTCTGTATATGTGTTACATTTATGAAGCTTAGTCCCTCTGTGGGACTTCTGTTGAAGTAGAGGCTGTCTCTGATTTCTTTACTCATGTTTGGGACCCTACTCCTCATACTGAGTCACTTTGTCCAGACTTAATACATGGAAGGTGTTTAGGGTTATGGCAAATTGTTATGCCATGCTTTGTTGATAACCTTTTCCTGAACAGAAACTGAGAAGAAGTGGATTGTGGAATGGGAGCAGAGTGATGAGGTGCTGGAGGGAAGAACTAGCACGGGAAGGAAAATTGCTGCCAGAATAGTCAATAAATAAATAAATGAATGAAGAAATCTATATCTCCCTAAACTAAACATTTTTCCAGGATTTTTCTCTTACTGAACATTGATGTGTGAGATCACATACATTTCCTACATAGACAAGAACCTGAGAAAAATGCATATTTTTTGTTTTTGATCATGTATACATTTTTTTTGCCTCTGCAGTAAGCATATTTAGAAGGGGAAATATTAAACAATTCTAAAATGGCCTCAGTCTCAAAGGCCCCCACATAGCTAACCTTACTCAAGGTTTTATATATATATATATATATATATATATATATATATATATTAAAGGCAGTAGGCAGGTAAAGGTCATTTCCATTTTTAGAGATTACTATGCAGTCAGCATTATGTCAGAAGTTTTAAGCTAAACTCCAAGGCTGCATTTGATAATAATAAAATCTTAAAATAGAAAGCAATGGGTAAATTCCCCATAAAATACCTTAAAAGAAAGATATAAAGAAATAAAACATTAAATTTCAAGAAAATTTGTTTTAACACAACCCACCCAGCATAACAGTTAACATGCTTGACTTTTACTTTAACTAGAAAATATATAGAATCACTGTTGTTTGAGAAGTCTGGGATCTCTAAATGATAAATAGCTCCTTCAAAGTCAGTATACATAAAAATTGCCAAAAATTTTAAACGTTTGAAATAAATAAAAAAGTTAATTATAGAAAACTTTTAAGGCATACTAGAAATCACTATATTACACAATGACAACATTCAGATTGCCAAATTTCTCATTGTTGCTTAACTCAGAAAGACAGATTTAGTGTGGATGAAGAGTAATATAAATTTAATAATTCTTGAAGGAAATCAACAGTATTTTACTTTATTATAAATTGCATATAGTTAAATACATGATTGTCAAAAATGTGGATTTCTAAGGGGAAGAAATTTAGTACATGTACAGAAAGCTAAAAAATAGTTTGAGAAAGAACATTTAATTAACAATCATCTCTACGTAATTTATAATTATCAATGATGTTTGAGTATCCACATTGAAATTAACTTTAAAATGGTGAGAAAATGTGTAGTCATATATGCTAGCAGTTCCAGCAAATAATTCAATGAGGCCAAAGAAAATTAAAGGTATGCTATCTGGGATATACAGAGGGTTAAGCAGAGATATTAATGATAAATAGAATCCAAATTTATTACAGTATATTATTTTAAAAAAGTAAAAATAATAATTTGAACTCCTCAAATCATTTTAATTGATGATAACTATGGTATCATCTCCTATGTATAAAATGTTAGAAAAAAATCCTCCTATTAATATCACACCAAGTAGTATATTATCATTTTCTTTACTTTTATTGAAAATAGATTTCTCTCATACAATGTATCCTGATTACAAATTCTTCCCTCTCTACTCCTTCCAGTTTATTTCATACTCCCTTTTATTATGTTTCAATCTTTTATACAATAACAAGATAACAAATATGACAAACTAAAATATACTAACATGAAGCAAAACTGTCATATCAAAGCAGGAGATGGCCACTCAAAAAGAGGAAAATATTCTCAAGAGCAGTTTCAAATCTCACCAAATGCTAAGCTCCACTTTAAGGCAGGACAGTGATGTAAACTAAAATAAGTTTCTAAACTAAGGATGTAGGGCTTTTAATTTTTTACTTTAAAGTTTAATATACAAGTCATTTGTAATTTTGGTAGCTATATCCTGGAATCTTCATATTTAAATATATCTAAAATATACACAATTTTGTAAGGTTTAAAGATAATCCTAATTAAATATTAGAGTTGATAGACTTTATGTGTTTAGATCACTTTATAAAGTCATTGTGTATCTCCATTTCTCATAATAATACTTACAGACATCCAGTGTATTTTAGTTGTCTGCCAAAAACATTTTGTGAAAGTAATAGCTTTCCAGCCATTATTTTGGTCCTTTATAAAGTATATGGTAATGAGACACATTTCTACATCTACTATGCTTCTTCAGGCCTGTCATCACTATCATATATTTCATGTATTAGCCATTTATATATCATTTTTGCTAATATGCCTATTTGGATTTTTGCACCTAGTTTATTCCTATTATTTTAATATTACCTTCATATTTTATTAATCATGAACTACATGATTATAAATATTCTTCTTTCACTCTATATTAATGGTAACTTTAACTGTTACTGAAACAAAATGCATTTAGCAGATTTTTAAAAAAGAGGAATAAATTTGTCTAAGAGTTGAGAGCTGTAGTCAATTATGGTGAGGATGACATAAAGGAGTCTGAGGCATTCAAGAAGTACAGAGATATACACAAATGCCCAGTGGATTTTCAATTTTTATCCAGCCAAGAATTTACACATGAAATTTACATACCCTGCTTATAGTCAAGGTGTGAGATATTATCTCAATAAACTTAATTAATTTATTCACAGACATGTCCATATCCATTGATGTGATAATTATCATTATACACCACACATACCCAATTACACTTTTCTAAAAAAATTTTGAAAAGTAAATATTTTTGTTTTTAATTGTTCTGCTGTTTATTTTAATATGGTTCTTAGTTTATACTTTTGTAACTGTATGCAACATTTTTTCCTAGGCTGAGATCACAAAGGGTTTATTTTTAACCATTTTTATCAATACATTTTATTTTTTTAAGTATTATATTTAGGTATGTAACCTCCTTTGTATATTTGAGTAGTGCTAAGTTAATCTTTCTGCATATGAATATCCAATTTCCTAAATCAAATCCTTGGAGGAAAAACACTCTTTTTCATAATGAAATGTTCTAGCTCCTCAGTGGAAAATCAATTGATGTAGAAAATGACAAATTCTACACATTATGAATATTTTGGCATCGTCTTTTTTTCTGCATATAAGCCATATCTGTGAGTGAACAAATTAAGAAAATTAATGAGGCAGCACTTTTTTCCTTTCATGTGCACAGCTCCTCTCCCAGCATGGGAGCCTGAGCCTGTGTAAAGGTCTGACTGCTCAAAATTCACTGTTTAGATATTTGACATGAACCGTTTAGAGGCTAAAATGAATATATATGTATGAATCATTTTATCTATTTTTATATTTTCTCAGTATTACTTTTAGAAAGTAATTATGAATTGTTTTTATTAATTATTTACTAATTAAATATTTTAGGGTTTATAAAATATAGTGTACTTTTCTTTTAAGGCATGTGTTATTTCTGTAACTTATTGAATTTCCTCCCTGTTAATCTTATTTTGACATAGATTTGAATAAGTGATGTAGTCTGCATGGTAACCAGTAGACAGGTTATATTGGAGAGTGTTTTTAAAATTATTTTTGATAAGAACAGCTGCTTATGCTGCCATGTGAGACATGGTATTCAACTTGAAGCATTCCTCAGGGAATAGAAGGTGATCTCTATTATCACAAGCAGGAAAGCTGACTCTGAAGTACTGTTATAGGAGCTTAATGGTTCCCAGTGGGAGATAGTTAAAGAATTTATTTTATTTCTTACATGCTGATTGGGGAAAAGTCATGCTTGTACCTATGTCATATATAGAAATTTTCTTCAGAATAAGCCTTTTACTAATACAGAGTATAACTGAGTACTGTACATAAAATAGACTAGAGAGAGAAGAAATAGGTATTTCTGGGTGAAATCCTAATATTTGAAACACAGGGACAATAAAAATTAATGTGAGAAATAAAATGTAAGAATAAAAAAAGGTAAGATAGTGAATGACACTATGGAGAAACAAAACAAAATGTAGAACTCAGGAGGTGGTAAGTGAAGAAAAGTGAAAATAATTGTAAATAGGAACAATGTTTAGTGATGTCACAGATTTAATAAATGAGTGATTTAAATAACAATTGTTCTTTTGTGTACCTATCCTATGCTTGGTGTCCACTTATTTTGATTCTATTCTTAAATGTTTAAAACTTTGAGTTCAGAGATCACGATGTGAATGACACTTGAACCAGTCCCGCCAGAGAGCCCAGTGTCCTTGACCTAGGCCTTGGAACACTATGCATGGGAAACGACTCTCACTCATTGCTCCTCTAATCCCTGGCCATCAGGGAAAACTCCTGTAGGCCATAACTTCCCATTAACACCCTAGTTTGTTGGACATTCTCATCTACAAGTCCTTTCTCAACCTTCATACCCTCTCATCATCTGGCAACCTCAGCGGCTTCCTGAGAACCACAATTTGCCAGCCACTATTGCATCAAGAGGTGAGTGACACTTCACTTAGCCGATCTGGAGATCTCGGTCTTTGGGACCAAGGCCTCAAGGCACAATCTCTGGAACCACGTTCCTACAAATTGCTCCCCTAATCCCAGGGCAGCAGGAAAAACTTTTGCAGAACAAAACTTTCCATTAATACTACAGTTTGTTGGACAACCCTCCTACAAATTTTGCCCCATCCCTCAACCATTACATCCCCCGAAGACTTCAACTGCTCCCTGAGACCCAGAGATAGCCACCCCCTATTGGATCAAGAACACCTATTGGATCAAGAGTTCCTATAGGATCAAGAGCTCTTACAGCATCAAGAGCTCATATTGGACCAAGATTTGACCCCTGAGACGAAGAAACTGCCAGCACCTATTGGAACAATAACAGCTCACTGAGGCACAGAATATTCCACATCTAAACAGACCAAGAGCTCAGATTGGACCAAGTATAACAGTCCCACAGAAACCTTGGAATCAATCTACTCAATGTGCCAGCAATACCACTATTGGGCATACCTCCACAGGATGCACATTTTTACACCAAGGGGTAAAAATAGCTTAAATATGTTCACAGCACCATTATTCATAATAGGCAGAAAGTGGAAACCACATAGATGCTCTTCCACTGAAAGATGGATTTAAAAATGTGGTACAGTTATAAAATGAAGTACTATTGAGCAGTAAAAAGAATCAAAAATGGCATCCTGAAATTTTCAGGCAAAAGGATGAAGCTATAAAATATCATCCTGGTGAGATAACAGAGACCTAAAAAAATATACATGGTATGTACTCACTGTAAGTGGAATTTAGACATTAAACAAAAATTAAATAGACTATAATCCCAGACCCCCAAGCAGTAGCTAGATAGCAAGAGAAATTTAAGAGGAACATCCATGGATCATTGTGGAGAAGAGGACATAAGGAATATCTCATGAGCAAATTGGGATCATAGAGAGGAGAGTGCAAGGGGAGTTTGGAATATAAGAGAGATTGTAATGGTTGAGTGGGGGAGCAACAGAGAAGTAGGAACAAAGAAACAGATACTTTGATAGAAGAAGCCATTGTGGGGTTAGAGAGAAGCCTGGTGCTACTGGAACACCCGAGAACCCATAACATGACCCAGGCTAGAACTGCACGCAATAGTAGAGAGGGTGCCTAAACTACCCTTCCTCTATAATTAAATAAATGACCACCCTGATTGCCATTATAACTAATGGAGTCAGATGCAGAGATCCATGGCTAAACACAGGGTTTATCTACTAGTTCAGTTTAAGAGAAGGAGAAAAGATTATATAAGTAAGGGAATAAGAACCATGATGGGAAGAAGCAAAAGAACATCTGACCAGAGCTATTGGGAACTCACTGACTCTAAAATGACAGCTGTGGAACCTTAATAAAATGGATCTAAACCTTCTGAATATTGCTAACAGTCAAATGGCCTGGGCAGTTTTTGGAGCCTCTTTCATTTGGACTAGAGTTTAGTTTGATGCATTAATATGCTTCCTGGAGTCCATTTCCTACAGAGGAACACCATAATCAGCCTTGATATTGGAAGAAAAAACTCAGTTCTGCCTGAGCTGTATATGCCAGACTGAAATGAATCACCTTGCTCTCTTTGGGTAATGAATGGGGGGATGAGGTGGGTGTAGGCTTGCGGAAGACTGGAAGAAGAGTAGAGAGTGGGAGCAGTAGTGAGTGTGAAAAAACTTTATTAAAAATATATCTAGTGCTCAGTAATAAACTATAAGCAAAACTCTTTGAATGCTGAACCTTACAGACCTGTCATATCTTGGATGCATGGAAAGATCTTGATGTAGATGTCTTTAGGGACATAGATAGAACATAGTATGTCAAAAGGTAAACAGAGTGACTGTTGGTAGGTATATAGATAGATGACAGACAGATAAAGGATTGGATAGGTAGGTAGATAGATAAATAGAAACTGATTCATTATTTGGGGGTTAATACAGGTTTTATGGTAAAAATTGTTGCCCTTCAAATGGAGACCTATTAGGACTATAATCTACTGCAAACCCATCAGAAGAAAAGAAGATTTTTACTGACCTTGACTCCGATGATTGTACTTGTCACAGAACAGAGAAAACTTGAACATCTTAAATTGCTCCAGAACACATTGCAATCTCTAAGACATTGGATCATCAGTGTCTTCTTGGGTCAAAGAGATGGTTTGAAGGCTAAGAACATGTGGTTTTCTTGCAGATGACCTAGCATCTGTTCACAGCCCTCACATACACACATTTCTCCCCCCCCCACACACAGATAGATACAGAGAGAAGTAGAGAGAGAAAGAGAGAGAGACAGACAGAGATAGAGACAGAGAGAAAGAGAAACAGGGAGAACACAATTGATAAAATAAATACTAAGAAACAAAAATCAAAGAACTGGTTTTAAACACTAAAATTTGGGATGATTTGATGAATAACAAATACTAAGTAGAGAAAGTTTTAAATTTTCCAAAACTATGACTGAATATGGTATACAGTTTATAGTAAATGTTCTGACATTGTACAGTGATTTGAATAATATTCTTTTAGCCTCATCTAGTTAACTTTCTCAAGCTTGTAACAGCGCTTATGTAATAACAATATGCAAATAGCAAACTATAACTTTGTTCTTAATATTTCTTACTCAAAACAAAAATATTTTGTAACAAATAGTAATCATTTATATGTTATTTTTCATAGAAAAGTGGTTTTGATATGGTTTCCAATACTAAGGTTGAAATAAGGCATTGAATATTACAATAGTGATGGCTTAGTGTCACATTATTTCTTTGTCCACATTTCAAATAATTAAACTAGACCCAGAAATGTTACTGTAATTGTGCTTAACTGTACATTTATATTCATTTTAGAAAGACAAACTAATACATTACTTTTTTCAACCTCCTAGAAGAAATATGTTCAAAGAATCCTCTATTTCAAAGTAAAGGGAGTAAAAAGAAAAAGCATAATGGGTCAACTAGTTATTTTGGACATGTAGAGTGATATCAAAACAAATCATCTCTTCATGTCTGGTGAAATTGAAGTTTTTTTTCAAGTCTGCTCACATTCAATTTAGATTTACAAATCTGCAATAAATCACTTTCTGTAGAATATCCTTGGTTTCTTCATTTCCCTCTACCATCTATATTCTCTCAGTGATAGGTCCTTAAAGATCATTTCAAGCCTCTTCAATTTTGGGATTAGTTCTAGCAATCATCACAGGTACCAAAAATATCTTTAGATACTATCATTTGCACCAGTGGAATAACAGAAAATTGCAAACTAAAAAAACAAACAGAGAATGTATACATATATTTTATGATAATCTTTTAATAAGCAACATAACAGTAATTTAACTGAAACTCTGCTATAGGGTATAAGTATAGGGTGTACAAAAAAATGAGAAAATCAGAAAAAGAATGGTGTATGTAAACAAAGGGCTACAGTGTTTTTTTAGATGTTGTTTTCTTTCTGTGTTTATCTGTTCTTTGACGATATATTTAAAGTCATTAACTGAAAATGCACAGAATGTTAAACCTAGGAAATAAGATTTCCTCTAAGTTTCTTAATGTCCTGTGGTTCCAAAAGGCAACCAGTGTCACTCTATGTTGTTATTTTAATTGAAATATCTGACTTTTTATAGTCCACATTTTCTATTTTTCCACAGGATACTCTTCTGTGCTAAGAAGGCACACAGAATTTCAAATTATTATTAATATTGGTAAGATTTGATGAATCACATATTATTATAAGTCTTCTATGTTCTTTATCTCATTGAAATGATAAAAATAATCTTCCTGGCTTTGCTCTGTCTTCTGATTTTCCAGACTATTCTTATTAAATATACAATACAGCTCACAGAAAATAAAATACTCATTATTTGTATTTTACAGTGAACATATTTATATTTTTCATAGACTTTTACAATTTATTACATCTAATTTGCAAGTAAATTATTTCAGTATATCAACATGATTATGTCTCAGTCTTGAAGGGACTAGAGGCAAAGTGATAACAGGTGAATCAAGGTGTAAACCCACCCCAAAGTGCATATTAAAATGGTGTCAAATAAAAAAGGAAAGAAAGAAAGAGAAGGGGCAGGAAGAAATTACTTCAAGCCACTTCTTCATGAGCTGATAGATGATGCTACGTTTTTGTCTATTAAGATGCTGCCAGTATGCAGAGTCTACTTCAACATACAAATTGACTTCTGGTTTGGTCATATAACTATATTCAGACGTTCTAGTATATATGTAAACAACACTACTACTACAATAGGCATGCATCGATGTGGGACTATTACGAATAGTCAAACTGTTTGGAAAATAAAATATGGAACATAGGTCCCAAAGTCCAAACTTGGTCAGTTTGTAATGTCTCCAACAGGCATTCAGGAAATGATAAATCTGAAAATAGTACTTATGGTGTAAGGAAACTACTGGTTCATCTGTCCTACAGCATCAAAAGGCTTAGCAGATGAGCAAAGGAAGGAAACTTGTTTGGGCAAAAATAAGATCAGTTTGCAGTTTTTAGTTTTAAAAGTCAAATAATGAGGTGTCTATATATTCTTAACTTTTTATATTTTATGTTAGCAATTCTAATGACCGTATTCAAAACCATGTTCAGAAAACATAACACTCATGCAGATGTTAGTAAAATGAATTAACAGTGGTTGGATAAAGTCTGAGATACATAGAGCAAGACACATAAAAAATGGTGTGAAGTTCATATTTATTGAATGAGCTGTGTTAAAATTAGATGACTTACACTAAAGCAAATATTTGCAGATTATTGATGTGTGCCAGACTGAATCATAGCCAGTTATCTCAGATTTTAATAACACCATGATAAATATAGATGATAGATAGATAAATTAATAGATATATAATAGCCTAAAATGTGGGCATTGGTCTAATATACTTGAAAATACATATCTATCAACCACTGGTGTCTAAATCATGATTCATTTAAACAGCAGATTTTTTTGGGGGGCTTAATATGTTTTAGCAATTACAATGTGCTAAGTGTATGGGGGTGGGAAGGAACTGTTCATCTATGAAGATTCACATGATGTTCTCCATACCCAGGTATTCATCTAAACTTACTCCGTTTTATGAAGTACTACTGTTCCAAATGCACACTCACACATTTTGACATTTCTACCTTGAACTTTTCATTTTCATTTCTTTCTAGAAATAAGTTACAAAAGCCTATGAGTGTTACCCTTGAATAAAGATTTTATTTCTTCTGTTTGAAATTCTTTCTACCAAAAATTAAAGTGTAAGTTATTTTATTTTTATTAAGACTTAGCTATAAAAGATAATAAATTATAGTAATCCAATTTTATTTAGAAAAGAATATAAGCCATAGACCACTATCTGAGCATTCCATCATAAGTTATTTAAATGTCCTAGGTCCCAAGATATTCCTTAGGGAAAGATAACACATTAGAAGACATCTTGTACTGTAATTCTTTGTTTTCAATGACAATGTACAAATCTAATATTGATTAAACAGTTATTGATAGTGAAATAATAAATTTTACACAAAGGCATTAACTCTTTAGTCCTAGAGTTAAAACATGGTAATAAATAATCATAGGTTCTATACATGATTGTATGTAACATGAATTACATTGAATGAAGCAGAATGTTATTGTCATTTTTGTCCTGAGAAAGAAAAGATTCATGTGTGAAAGAATATAGGGACAAGACAAAATAATAAAATTTATTATTTTGCAAATGGTCCTTGGTTGGCAGGGAGTTTCTCCCACATTCATTTTGGGTTGGTGTTACACCTAGAATTTCTGTGATTCACATAAAATTGACATTGTGCTTAATAAAATTGATTTGACAGAGAATCCTGCCTGTTTCACTCTTGTATCAAATGAAAAAATGTATAATTGTAAAGATTATTATTATGACTTTCAAAAATTGTTAGAGTATCACACTAATTTTTTGGAAAATGATGAATTTCTTATTGTTTTGCTATAGTGTGTCAAGCCATTGATGAACAGTATCCTGTGCCTTGTCTCAGTATGGTAATAGAAGTGACTGAAAAGTTATTGGTGATAAAACACTTGGATATATCATTGCTTACCTGAAATATTTTTGTTATAGAATTTACTTTGGGTACTTAATATAAAATGAATGTATTATGATAATGATTTCCACAAAATGAGAATCATACCACTTATTTTTTTACTATATGACTTTTTCATGCTAACTTAAAGCTTTCATTTATCCTGGATATTTGTTAGTTTTTTCTGGAATTTGTATATTTTTAATTGAGTATGCTTTTAGACAGTTTCTAACACATATATAATGCAATCTAATTTCCATAATACCTCACCCTCTTTCATCTTCCCCCACTCCAAGAAGCTTATCTATAAGTACTTTTCAAACACTGGTAAGCAAGTAGTATTAGGGACTACTTCTGTTGAAGTTTGCTACAGTATTCAATGGGTCATGTTCCATATGTCAGAACTTAGGAATGAAACAATGTTTTCTTAAAAATATACTATTTCTTTGCCAAGAACATAAATAATGGAGTGCATGACACTTTATGTGTAAGCTTGTTCAGCCACTCTGGAATGCAGTATGGCAATTTCTCAGAAAACTGAGAATCAATCTTGCCAAGGATCCAGCAATATCACTACTGAACATATACCCTAAAGATGCACATCCGCACTCGAAAAGCATTAGTTCAACTATGTTCTTAGCAATATTATTTGTCATAGCAAGAATCTGCAAACACCCTAGATGCCCATCAACTGAAGAATGCATTAACAAACTGTGGTACATCTATACAATGAAGTTCTATTCAGGAAGAAAAAATTATATCCTATTGTAAGCAAGTGGATGGTTTTGGAGAATATCCTCCTGAGCTGGGTATCACAAACCCAGAAATACAAGCATAGGATGTACTCACTCATTAGTGGACTCTAAACAAAAAAGCAAAAAGCAAAACATGTCCAAGGTGCAAACCACAACCACTGAGCAGCTTGGGATCTGCAAGACCTTGGATTGAACCTTGGATCCCACTTACTCCAGAGGAACACCTAACCCAGTCTTGATATTGGGGTGAGGAAAGTGGATCTGCCAGGAATGAATGCTAAACTAATCCATATTGGGACCTTTGTACCTCTTGCCCTTGCTGGGGAGCAGATAAAGAGATGTGGAGAAGAGAGAGTGACTGGAAGGATTGGGAGGGAGAAGGGAGCTTGAACAAGGATATACACAGATAAAAAATATGACTTTATTCATAATAAAAATTTAATAAAATTAAAAACAAATAAAAATAATCTTAAAAAAAGATTAATTACATTAAAAAAGTGGTCACAGAATTTCAATAATGTGTACAATGTTTCTTGATTCCCAGACTTAAATTTAAAATTATAGATGTACATCACAATACCTTCATCTTGTCTTCTCTGAGTCTTAGTAAACAAACAAACACACTTCAAAACAAAACAAAACAAAGAAAGAAATGAGACATAAAATTTCATAGACATAGAAAAATCCTGGAAGGATCTGTAGAAATGGTAATTTGACTGACAGAGGAAGAGCCAAAACTAATACTTTTCTTTAGGTTTAATACATCTTTTAAATATACATGGATTGCCTCTGTGTGTGTGTGTGTTTTCTATACAAGTATGTAAATTAAATATTTAACATTTACTTATTTTACATGACAATGGCAATTTTCCCTCTCTCCTTTTTGTCTAGTATCTCCCCTACCCTTCTCACCACTTCCCAGCACCAATCTGCTTTTTTATTTTTCTTATTTAATAGAAGATTTTAAATTCATTTTACATATCAACCAGAGATTCCCCATCTTTTCCCCCCTCTGCTACCTCCAGCCTTCCCTCCCCAACTCAACCCTCATATACTCCTCTAAAAAGGTAAGAGCTTCCATGGGAAGTAGCAGGCAAAGCTTGATAGGTTCATTTGAGGTAGGTCCAAGCCTTTCTCCCCTGAATCAAGGTTGTACAAGGTATCCCACCATAGCGAATTGGTTCCAAATAGCCATCTCATAAACCAATGATAGATTTGGATACCATTGCCATGGGACCCTTAAACAGACCAAGCTATACAACTGTCTCCCATATGCAGAGGGGCTACTTTGGTCCAATGTAGGCTGCATAGTTGTTTGTGTAATGTATATAAGCATGTAACAGTTTAGTTCAGTTGTCTCTGGGAATATTCTCAACACAATTTTGCTCATATAATCCCTATTTTCTCTTGGCTTAGTGCTTGGCTGAGGATTTTTGGTTTTGCTACTATCAACTACTGAAGAGCACTCTGTGATGACAGGCTATTCACCAATCTCACTTTCAGGTTAAGTCGGCTCATGTACCCTCTCCACTATTCCTAGTACTCTAAACTGAGATCATCCTTGTGTATTTCTGAGAACTTTCCTAGCACCAGGTTTATTCTTAACTTCATAATGTCCCCCTCTATCAGGATATTTCTTCCGTTGCTCTCCCACTCAGTCCCTTTTTCAGTTCAACTATCCTGTTCCCTTATGTTCTCATGCGACATTCTTTTCCTTTCCCATCCCCCCATCCCCGGTTTATCTGGGAGATCTTATCTATTTTCCCTTGCCAGGGTGACCCATGGGTCCCTGTTAGGGTCTTTCTGGTTTTTTAGCTTCTCTAGAGCTGTGGGTTGCAGCATAGTTATTTTTTGCTTTAATCTGGTATCCGTTTACGTGTGAATACATATCATGATTGTATGTACTGAATCTACTCCTCTATTTCTATTTTTAAAAAGTGGACCTCTCATGAATGTCAACAAAACATGCAAAATTAAAATTAAATAAGACTAAGAAATTCCCTTTATATTAAGATTTGGAAAAGTTACCCAGTTTAGCTTTGTGTCAACAGGCATAGATACATACCTGTTAGCTTATGGTGCTTTCAGAAAGTTCAGCTAACCACTCTATGGAAGCTGACTGCTCTCTTACCATTGGAAAATATTGTTGGCCAATAGATTATCCATGTAGCTTCAAAGGCTCATCCCCTACACAGCAAATATATTTTCTAGGGTAACCATAGTCTTTTCAATGTTTTCTGGATGAGATATGGACAGAAACTTCTCATTAACTTATAAAAGATTCATGAGCACCACACTGGTGGAAAACAGTTGCATTTCTTTGCAGCTGGATCTATGGCAGAATGCTCTTTGATGTATGTGAAGGTCCTATGGTCTCCAAAAATTAGGAACACATGCTCTGACTTCCATATCTTCATTGCCATAGTCACAGGCTTGAGATACAGGCTTGATGCACTGTGTTGTAGGGAAGCTTTAGTAGCTCCTGAGAACCAGGACCTCTATTAGGCATGGCCAGAATTGATTGAGACCCAGAGACACTGACTACTGTCCTTGTATTGTTCCTGAGTTCCCAGGGAGAAAAATCAATCCTTCCTTCCATCATGGGACATTCCACTCTCCAAGAATTTTCCTAAATTTCAATTTGTATTGTGAGTGTTGATATACCCTTCAATAAATATTAATCCTTTATATGATATATTGCAAGTGAATATTACTGCAATAATATTACTGGATAATAATAATTCATAAAATACTATTGAAAAAATAATGAAAAAGATTTTATATTTCACAAATATTCTTATTCTATTGAGGTCTTATAAATCTATGACTTATAAAGTTTGATAAACATCCTTAGCCATAGCCATATGTATTACATATTGAATATTACATTGAATAACAATTTAAAGATCATAATTGATTTTTGCTTTAATCTAAATAATAAAATAAATTACGTATTTTTCAGTGTGATAATCTTCATACCAGCAATTTTGGGGAGCCAATGAATCCCTCACTATGTTACAAAGAATAGATGAATATGTGTCATTTGTATGGGTATGACTATGTCATGGAAAAAATGCTTTATATCCATGGTAACTATAGAGCCATTTATGACCAGACTTAGAATGGCAGAGACTCTGTGTGTCCAAGTATAAATGTTTGTGCTTGATTGATGATTGTTAGCATCTTCCTCCTTCCAGATATTGACAGTCTGAGAAAGCTCTTTTGTAGAGACTAATGAACTCAACTTCCTTGTGTTGTGCATAATTTTAACAAAGCTTAGGTTTCTGGATATTATGTGCCTGATGCTATGTCAACAATGACAACACATACTGTTGATGCTAGATTTTCTGTATACATGTTTATATTTCTGTCTTTTATTTCTTTACAGTCTTAGTCATGTCCAGGTGCCTAGCAGTGTAGGACACAGAAAGCAATAAAGACATTCAAGATCTATACATGATGATTTCGGTACAGATTATTTGAAAAACTAAATTTCTAATTCTATTTTTTACAATTGGTTGGTGAGCATAATGAATATTGATGTGTATCACACAAATCTTCATACTTTATATGTAAGGGTAAAATACTTCAGTATTACCAGCCATCCCATTTTGTTCACAGTCAGATTCACCTCATCCAAAGAAGACATCTGAATGGTGACCATTATAATATGATTGAGAATAGCAGAAGTCCAACAGGTAGGCTATATGGGGTCATTGTGGCATATAAAACTGTATTCTGTTTCTCTTCCAAAAGCATAGGACAAAGATCTAAACCATAATTTGACTACTTAAGATTTTCTTTTTTTATTTTTATTTTTATTTTTTTATTTTTACTTTTTTCCTTCTTTATTTTGTATTTAACAAAAAAAAACAGTAACATGAATTTAAAATGAGGAAAAGTTAACAATAACTATGAAGAGGATAAGAATCATAAGCATGGCTTATCAAGGGTGGTAATGCAAATAAGATTGCTACACATATGTTTACTATATGTTCAGCTTTCCTTCTGAATTTTTTTTTCCATCCCTGTATATCCTTATTCAAGGTCCCTTTCCTGTCCCACCACATCTTGACATTTTTCTTCTCTGCAACTCCCCATCCCTTCCCTGGGCAGGGAGCAGACAATCCTATGGTCCCACTGACCCAGTAATGCTTGGATCAGTCTCCACTCCTGGCAAATCCAGTTTTTTCCCCTCTCCCTCAAGAGTGAGTCTGGTATACCTATAGTTGGAGTGGGGTTCGAAGTTTCAGTCCAGGGTGTTTCTGATACCAAGCTGTTCAGTGGTTGTGGTTTGCCGCTTGGGCATGTTTGGATTTTTTTTTTCTTGTTTGGTTGTTTAGAGACCACTAGTCAGTGAGTACATCCCCTACATCTCTGAGATTGTGATACCTGGCTCAGGAGGATATTCTCCAAATCCATCCATTTGTCTGCGAATTTTAGGATATCATTTTTTCTTAATGCTGAGTAGTATTCCATTGTGTAGATGTACAACAGTTTGTTAATCCATTCCTCAGTTGAGGGACATCTAGGTTGTTTCCAGGTTCTTGCTATTACAAATAATGCTGCTAAGAACATAGTTGAGCTAATACCTTTGGTATGTGAATGTGCCTCTTTAGGGTATACACCCAGAAGTGGTATTACTGGGTCCTTGGGGAGACTGATTCTCAATTTTATGAGAAACCTCCATATTGCATTCCAAAGTGGCTGAACAAGCTTACACTCCCACCAACAATGGAGGAGTGTTCCCCTTGTTCCACATCCTCTCCAACATAGGCTGTCATCTGTGCCTTTTATCTTAGCCAATCTAACAGGTTAGGTGGTATCTCAAAGTTGTTTTGATTTGCATTTCTCTGATGACTAAAGATGAAGAGCACTTTTTCAGGTGCCTTTCAGCCATTCGTAGTTCCTCTGCTGAGAATTCCCTTTTTAAATCTGAAGCCCATTTTTTGATAAGGTTATTCAGGGTTTTGGGCTCTAAGTTCTTGAGCTCTTTATATATCTTAGAGATCAGTCCTCTATCACTTGTAGGGTTGGTGAAAATCTTTTCCCATTCTGTAGGCTGGCGTTTTGTCCTATTGACAGTGTCCTTGGCTTTGCAGAAGCTTCCCAGCTTCAGGAGATACCACTTATTGATTGTTGGTCTTAGTGCCTGTGCCACTGGTATTATATTTAGGAAGTGGTCGCTTGTGCCAATCTGTAGAAGTGTATTTCCCACTTTCTTTTCTATCAAGTTGAAAGTGGCTGGGTTTAAGTTGAGGTCTTTGATCCACTTGGATTTGAGTTTTGTGCAGGGTGACAGGCTCGGATCTATTTGCATTTTTCTACACACTTCCATCCAGCTATGCCAACACCATTTGTTAAATATGCTATCTTTTTTCATTGAATGTTTTGGGCCTCTTTGTCAAAGATCAGGTGTTCATATGTGTTTGGGTTAATGTCTGGATCCTCAATTCTATTCCATTGATCCACAAGTCTGTTTTTATGCCAGTACCAGGCTGTTTTAATTACTGTAGCTCTATGGTATAGCTTAAATTCAGGGATGGTGATACCTCCAGAGATTCTTTTGTTGAGTAAAATTGTTTTGGCAATCCTGGCTTTCCTGTTATTCCAAATGAAATTGAGTATTGTTCTTTCAAGGTCCAAAAAATAATTGTGTTGGGATTTTGATGGGCAGTGCATTGAATCTGTAGATTGCCTTTGGTAGAATTGCCATTTTTACTATGTTTATCCTACCTATCCAAGAACATGGGAGAGCTTTCCATTATCTGATATCCTCTTCAATTTCTTTCTTCAATGATTTAAAATTTTTGTCAAATAGGTCTGTTACTTCTTTGGTTATAGTTACTCCAAGGTATTTAATACTATTTGTAGCTAATGTGAAGGGTAATATTTCCCTTATTTCTTTTTCAGCTCTTTTGTCTTTAGTGTATAGAAGGGCTACTGATTTCTTTGAGTTAATCTTGTATCCTGCTACATTGCGGAAGGTATTTATTAGCTGTAGCAGTTCCTTGGAAGAATTTTGTGGGTCACTTATGTATACAATCATATCATCTGCAAATAGAGATAGTTTCACTTCTTCTTTTCCAATTTGTATCCCCTTAATCTCTTTTCGTTCCCTTATTGCTTTAGCTAAAACTTCGAGAACTATATTGAATAGATAAGGAGAGAGAGGACATCCTTGTCTAGTTCCTGACTTTAGTGGGATTGCTTTGAGTTTTTCTCCATTAAGTTTGATGCTGGCTCTTGGCTTCTTGTAAATCGCCTTAATTATATTTAGGTATTCTCCCTGTATTCCTGATCTCTCCAGGGCTTTAATCATAAAGGAGTGTTGGATTTTGTCAAAGGCTTTTTCCGCATCTAAGGATATGATCATGTGGTTTTGTTCCTTTAGTTTGTTAATATGATGGATAACATTTACAGTTTTTCGTATGTTGAACCAGCCCT
>PVIH01026248.1:0-19118 GCA_004025045.1 Sigmodon hispidus | reverse complement strand
TATATTGAATAGATAAGGGGAGAGAGGACATCCCTGTCTAGTTCCTGACTTTAGTGGGATTTCTTTGAGTTTTTCTCCATTAAGTTTGATACTGGCTGTCGGCTTCTTGTAAATCGCCTTTATTATATTCAGGTATTCTCCCTTTATTCCTGATCTCTCCAGGGCTTTAATCATAAAGGAGTGTTGGATTTTGTCAAAGAACCCAGCCACTTTAAACCTGATAGAAAAGAAAGTGGGAAATACACGTCTACGAATTGGCACAGGTGACCACTTCCTATATATAATACCAGTGTCACAGACACTAAGACCAACAATCAATAAGTTAGATCTCCTGAAGCAAAGAAGCTTCTGTAAAGCCAAGGACACTATCAATAGGACAAAACGACAGCCTACAGAATGGGAAAAGATTTTCACCAACCCTACAAGTGATAGAGGACTGATCTCTAAGATATATAAAGAACTCAAAAATCTAGAGCCCAAAACCTTGAATAACCCTATCAAAAAATGGGGTTCAGATCTAAAAAGAGAATTCTCATCAGAAAAATTATGAATGGCTGAAAGGCACCAGAAAAAGAGCTCATCATCTTTAGTCATCAGAAATATGCAAATCAAAACAACTTTGAGATACCACCTAACACCTGTTAGATTGGCTAAGATAAAAGGCACAGATGACAGCCTATGTTGGAGAGGATGCGGATCAAGGGGAACACTCCTCCATTGTTGGTGGGAGTGTAAGTTTGTTCAGCCACTTTGGAATGCAGTATCGCGGTTTCTCAGAAAATTGAGATCAATCTCCTCAAGGACCCAACAATACCACTTCTGGGTGTATACCCTAAAAATGCACAGTCATACTCCAAATGCATTAGCTCAAGTATGTTCATGGCAGCATTATTTGTAATAGCAAGAACCTGGAAACAACCTAGATGTCCCTCAACTGAAGAATGGATTAACAAAATGTGGTACATCTACACAATGGAGTACTACTCAGCAGTAATAAAAAAATGATATCCTAAAATTTGCAGGCAAATGGATGGACTTGGAGAATATCCTCCTGAGTGATGTATCACAAACTCAGAAAGATAAGCAGGGGATGTACTCACTCATTAGTGTTCTTTAAGCAAACAAACAAGAAAAAAGCCAAGCATGCCCAAGCTGCAAACCATAACCACTGAACAACTTGGGATCAGAAACACCCTGGACTGACTCCTCGGATCCCATTCCCCCTTTAGGAACACCCGACTCACTCTTGAGGGAGGGGGGACAAAACTGGATCTGCCAGGAGTGGAGACTGAACTAAACAATATTGGATCAGTGGGACCATGGAACTGTCTGCTGCCTGCCCAGGGAGGGGATGGGGAGTTGTGGAGAAGAAAGAATGACCTGATGTGGTCGGAGGGGGAATGGACCTTGAATAAGTATATACAAGGATAGAAAGTGTGACTTCTTTGTTAATAATAATAATAATAATAATAATAATAATAATAATGAAAAAAGAAAGAAAAGAGATCCGGGGCAAGAGATATCCCCAAGAACTCACAGGATGTCCCTGGCTAGGTCTCCAACCAATAGTGGAGGAGGTGCCTAAACAGGACTTCCCCTATAGTCAAATGAATAACCACTCTAAGTGCCATCACAGAACAGACATCGAACAATGAACAGAAGTGGAGGCAGAGATCCATGGCTGAGCACTGGGCCAAGCTCCTCTTTCAGCTGAGAGCAGGGGAAGAAAGTCTGTATGAGTAAGAGGATAGGGATTATGAGGAAAATTCCCAGAGATGGCTGCCTGGAGCTCTGGAGAGCTCACTGAACAAGGAACAGCCACGGGTTAAGGATCAGAAAAAGAAATGAGGCCCCCCAAGGGCAGGCAACTGTACAGTGGCATGGGCAGTATGTGGAGCCTTAGGTGGTGAAATCAGACTGTGTTCCCCTAAATGAGCTGGCACTTTGCAGCCCATTCCCTGAAGAGAAGTGCCTAGCCCAGTCTTGATATTGGATGAGGAAGTCAGACTTGCCTGGAGTGGATGTGCCACACTGAGCTGACCTACCTTGGAACTTCTTGTTCTTTTTGGGGAGGTAATTGTGGGATGGGGAGGCGGGAGGTTGAAGTTTGACAGAGAGGGATTTGGAGGACAGAGGGGAGAGGGAGCAGGGGGATACATGAAAATAGACTTTTATAGATAAAAATTTATATACATTTATATATAAATTAAAAATGTTTGTCATCTGCTGTATATTCTTTTGTTGTCTTTATCAAATTATGTGTATTTTTTCCTTTCTGGTGGTTTATATATTGAATTACATTGACAGATTTTTGTATACTAAACTTAATCTCGAGGGTAAAACCTACTTGATCATAGTAGATGATTTTTTGATGTGTTCTTGGATTCAGTTTGCCAGTATTTTGTTGAGTATTTTTGCATCAATGTTCACGAGGGAGATGGGTGTGCAATTTTTTTCATTGTTTTATTTTTGTGCGGTTTGGGTATCAGAGTAACTGTAGTCTCATAAAAAGAATTTGGCAATGTTTCTTCTCTTTCTATTGTGTGGAACAATTTAGGAGAATTGATATCTCTTCATTGATATTCTGGTAGAATTCTACACTGAAACCATCTGGCCTTGGGTTCTTTTCAGTTAGGAGACTTTAAGTAACTGCTTCTATTTCCTTGGGGATTATAGGTCTATTTATCTGGTCTTGATTTAATTTTTGTAAGTGATATCTATCAAGAATATTGCCCATTTCTTTTAGATTTTTCAATTTTTGTGGAGTCCAGGTTTTTGAAGTATGACCTAATAATTTTCTGGATTTCCTCAGTTTCTGTTGTTATATCTCCATTTTCATTTCTGATTTTGTTGATTTTTATGCTCTTTCCCTGTCTTTTGGTTAGTTTGGATAAGGGTTTGTCTATCTTGTTGATTTTCTCAAAACACCAACCCTTTGTTTCATTGATTCTTTGTATTGTTCTCTTTGTTTTTATTTTTATAGATTTCAGCCCTCAATTGATTATTTCCTATACACTTCTCCTCCTAGGTAATTTTGCTTTTCTTTGTTCTAAAGTTTTCAGGTGTGCTGTTAAGTCAAACGTGTGAGATTTCCCCAAATTCTTCATGTAGAATTTTGGTGCTATGAATTTTCCTCATGCTACTGCTTTTAGACTGTTTCATAAGTTTGAGAATGTTTTGCCTTCATTTTCACTGAATTCTAGAAAGTCTTTGTTTTTTTTTTTTTTTTCTCAACCCAGAGTTGATTCAGTTGAGCATTGCTCAGTTTCCAAGTAGGCTTTCTGTAATCTGTGTTGTTAAATTCTAACTTTAAGCCATGGTGATCCGGTAAGAATTAGGGGGTTATTCCAATTTTTTGTACCTGTTGAGATTTGCTTTGTGACTGAGTATGTGATCAATTTAGAGAAGGTTCCATGAGGTACTGAGAAGAATGTATGTATATTCTTTTATGTTTGGGTGAAATGTTCATAGATGTCTGTCAAGGCCATCTGTTAGTTCCTTTACTTCTGTATTAAGTTTCTGGAGTGAGTGACTGAAGTCTTCTACTATTAGAGTGTAGGATTTGAAGTGTGATTTAAGCTTTCATAATGTTTCTTTTACAAATGTGGGGTACCCTTGTATTTAAGGCATAAATATGCAGAATTAAGACTTCATCTTGATAGATTTTTCCTATGATGAATATGAAATATTCTTCTCCATCTCTTATGATTGATTTTAGTTTGAAGTCTATTTTGTTAGACAGTAGGATAGCTACATCACCTTGTTTCTTAGATCCATTTGATTGGTAAATCTTTTCTCATCCCTTTACTCTAAGATAATGTTTGTATTTAAATTCTTGTATGCAGCAGGATGGATCTTGTTTTTGAACTCATTCTGTTAGCCTGCGTCTTCTTATAGTTTAATTGATTCCATTGCTATTAAAAGATATTAATGACCAGTAATTGTGTTAATTCCTTTGCTGTTGTCATTGTTATTACTAGTGTGTGTGCTTCCCCATTTGGTATTTACTGGCATGAGATTATCTATTGCCTAAGCTTTTGTGTGTATATCTAACTTCTTTGTGTTGAATTTTTTTCCTCTAGTACTTTCTGTAAGACTGGATTTGTGAACAGGTAGGTTAAATCTCATTTTGTTGTGGAATAGTTTGTTTTATTTGCTTATGGTGTTTGAAAGTTTTACTGGGTATAGGAGTGTGAACTGGCATTTGTAGTCTTTCAGTGTCCACAAGACATCTTCCCAGGATCTTTTGGTTTTCATAGTCTCCATTGAGAAGTTGGGTGTAACTCTGATGGGTCTGCCTTTATATGGTACTTGGCCATTTTCTTTGCAGCTCTTAATATTCTTTCTTTATTCTATATGTTTAGTGTTTTATTATTATACATAGAGGGGACTCCAATCTATTTGGTGTTCTCTTTGATTCTTGTACCTTCATAGACATGTTCCTTAGGTTGGGAATGGTTTTTTTTTTCCTATAATTTTGCTGAATATATTTTTTGTGCCTTTGAGCTGGAATTATTCTCTTTCTTCTATTTTTATTATTCTTAGGTTTGGTCTTTTCATGATGTCCCAGATTTTCTGGATGTTTTGTGCTAAGAATGTTTTGGATTTAATGTTTTCTTTGACCATTTAATCTATTTCCTCTATGGTGTCTTCAATGCCTGAGATTCTCTGTTGTACCTCTTGCATTCTATTGGTTATGCATCTGTAGATGCAAGATTTTTCATTTTTACCCAGACTTTCTATTTCTAGAATTCTCTCTGTGTTTTATTTATTGCCTCTATTTTAATTTTCAAGTCTTAAACTTTTTTTTCATCTGTTTGTTTTTATTGGCATTTAAAATTTTATTGATGTCCTTTTTTTTGTTTTTTCTTTTTTTATCTTTTCCTCCATTTCTTTAAGTGAATTTTTAAAATTTTCTCTTTCAGGGCCTGTATTATCTTCATAAAGTTATTTTCTAAGGCTTTTCTTCTTCATCTGCATTGGTATGTACAGGTTTTGCTGTTATAGAAGCACTAGGTTTTGGTGTTGCCATTTTACTCTTTATGTTATTGAGTGTATATTTTCACTGCTGTCTACCCATCTGGTAATTATAGGCTCAGGTGATGATCTTTTTCTTCAATCAGTGCAGATGGGGGTTATGGTTTCAGGGCTCTCTGATGCCTCTGTGAATGGTGGTAGGGCAGCCTCTTCCTCTCTGTTTTTTTTTTTCTTTTCTTTTTTTTTTTTTTGACAGGTTTTCTTTGTATATTTTCAGTCCTGGCTGTCATAGAACTCATATTATAGATCAGGCTGGCTTTCAACTCACAAATATCCACCTGTCTCTTGCAAGTGTTGGTATTAAAGGTAGACACTACTATCACCCAGCAAGATTGCCACCTTTTAAATGAATATAGTTTGTATTATTTCACTAAGAACTTTTATTCATGTTTGTGTGTCTGTGTGAATACATGGCATGCATGTGCAGGTGCCATGGGGGGACATAGAGACTCTCAGAGTTTTTGGAACGAAGGTTGTTGGTAATTGTGATTCACCCACTCAAATGAGTTTGGTTCCAAATGCTCCTTAGCAAGAGCAGTATGCAGTCTTACTACTGAGACTTCTATCTTGCCTCTATATTTTGCATTATTTAAAGCAATTTTTAGGAGAAGGAAATACTTGGACTTAGAAAATGTCATTGTTGATATCTTTGTCAATGTTAGCAATTTTAAAGCAATATAACCTTTGTTTCACTGATGGTCTGTTAGTAAAATGTTCTCTTATTCTGAAGAATTTTTCTTTTGAGGCATAGCCTTCCAAATCTTGTATATTCTATAGAATATATGTATTTTATATGAAAAATATGTTTATCAAAATATCACGTTAGAACATCTTCCTGGAGCTGGGAAGTAGGCTCAGGGGTTAAGAGCACTTGCCATTCTCTTGTAGAGAACCTGCCTTGATTCAGTGACCAGCACCCATGTGACAGCTAATAACCATCTGAACTCCAGTTCTCCGGTGTCTATTGCCCTCTGGTGGTCTTCATGGGCATTGCATGTTTGTGTTATACATACATGCAGTTAATAAGCCTCTTTCCTAGAATTTTCCCAAGATTTAAAAAAGAAAGTATTTGCCAGTGTGCAAAAGCAGAGCATTTTCTCCACATCCAAGTACAGTTCAAATAATATTGATCATCAGCTCATGTTGCACACACAGGTTTTTATGCCCGTTACACACAATAATAGTACTACCTTCGACATGTAAAGCATGTTAAACATTAATGAATTAATGAGTTTCTGTTTGGACTCTGTTTATTAACTAAATTTAAAAAATTGATGTCAAATACATTAAAGGCATACAACTCCAGTCATCAATTTATAGTTGTTAATGGCCCATGAATAAAATGTCTGCAAACACTTTAGAAAATAGCAATATGAACAAGACATTTTATCTCACCTGTTAAATAGAATATTTGCATACATACATTAAAGCCCCTGTTTTCATTTTTGTTATATTTAGTTTAGTAACATTTCTGATTCCTAGGTACAAGCCTATAGAAAATAAAGAACACTTATCAATGAAGTATATTTTTTATTCTTTACAGAACATTGAAACTCACAAGCAAATAAGAAAAATGACCGAGAATTTTTTTATGGCCACTGCCTCCATACATGTACAGGCTCCTCCACAATGGACCAACTCACAACATTCAGGAAACCTACACAGGCCCAAAGTCACTGTTGGTATTCTACTTTTTGTTTGTTTAGGGAAATTTGTATAATGATTTAGCCACCACTTTAATATCACACAGAACAGTTTTAACATCCTAAAAACTAAGTTTCTTCTATTCAGAATCTTGCATACTGACCTGTAGAAACCATTAGTTTTCTCCATTATTTTGCCCTTCCTAGAATATTATGTAACACGACTGTGTCACAATATGTAGCACTTTAGTGGGATTATTTTCCCTTAATGGTACACTCAGATTTCATGCACATTAATTTTTTGCTTATTCCTGTATGATACATCTTTATTGGAATTAACATAAATGATTTATCACTCATTGATGGACATATAAGACACTTTCACACTTGGAAAATATAGATAAAATTACTATAAACATTATGTCTAAGTGATGTGGGAATATGTTTTTGACATATTTAAATTTCTGCTGGACAGAAATTTAAGGGTGAGATTTTTGGTTTTGCCTTCAATGTCAGGTTACAAAACCTGACTAACCAATGTTAAAAATGATGTGGGAATATGTTTTTGACATATTTAAATTTCTGTTGGACAGAAATTTAAGGGTGAGATTTTTGGTTTTGCCTTCAATGTCAGGTTACAAAACCTGACTAACCAATGTTAAAAAGAGCCTTGATTACTTGAGAGAAATTCCACATAGTTATGCTGTATAATTATTTTTAATAGAAAGGTATTTGTTTTGCAAATTTTTGAGAAATTTTGTATAGATGCTTATAAGATAAATGGGTCAAAGTTTTCTTATGAATTTTGTTTTTCCTGGATTTGGTCTAGGGCATAGTGAAGCGAACTGGGAGGGCTTTCTCTTTAGTTTTTTTCTTCTGGAAGAGATGGTGGAGATTTCTTCTTTAGAAGAAATTTGTGTCAGAATTCACTGGCAAACCCACTCAGATACAGTGCATTCTGCTTTGTAATTTTGTTGCTTCTTACTTTAATTTATTTAATAGGTAAAGATCTATTTATGCCAAGTACTTTTTCTTGTATGGGTGTGAGAAACAGGATGTTCAGTTAATTCCAGATTGTAAAATTGTAAGTAGACACACTCATGGCATTCTTTTACTGACATTTCAGTTTATGATCCTTAGCGTTGTCACCAATTTTATTTCTATTAATTTATTACTGTCTTGTGTTCTCTGTCTTGCTAGGGGCTTATCTCTGGAAAATAACTGGCTTTTCATTTAGTTTATTTTCTATCTTTGTTTCCCAGCTTCATTTTCAATTGTTTATAAATCTTTGGAAAATAACTGGCTTTTGGTTTAGTTTATTTTCTCTTTTTGTTTCTCAGCTTTATTTTCAATTGTTCCTGATATAACTTTTATTATTTCTTTTCTTCTGCCTATGTGGGCTTAAATTTACTATTTTATCCTAGTTTCCTTGTGAGGAAAATTAGATTATTGATTTTAGCCCTTTTCTAAAATACATGTTCATTGCTAGTAACTTCTGTCTAAGCAGTGCGTTGACTACTGCCTACACAATTTGATATATTATGCTTTTATTTTTATATAGTTCAGGAAACTGAAGCTTCTCCTGAGACATCTTCTATGCCCCATATGTTATTTGGAAGAGCGCTTTTGAGGAGCATTTTTCTATTATTGATTTATTGTTGAAAATCATTGCACTATGTAGAGCATGGATTGAATAATTTCAGTAATCTAAAATGTGATTTGGATGCTTTAGAACCTATGGTAAATTTCTTGATGAAAGTTTCATGTGAACTTGAGAAGAATATGTGATTTGGATCCAATACTTCATAGATGCCATTTGTGTGTACTTGATTGCTGGGACTCTTGCTTTTTATGGAACTGTTTTCTCACTTTCCTTTTATTTCAAATAAAGAACCACTATAATGGCTACAACCATAATTTTAATGGATTTTAACATATTTTGGTGTTCTGCTTTTGGTATACAAACATTAGATATTCTTATATATTTTTTGAAGTAGTGACTCTTTATAATTTCATAATGTTTTTTATTCCTTATAATTTTCCATGATTTGGAATCTGTTCTCTCTTACATTACATTAACATAGCCTATTTTTTCTGGTTAACATGAGTATTACATAGCTATATAGCCTTTGTTTCTAGTTTATATGTGCCTTTGTATGTAAAGTGGGTTTCTTAGTCTGAACATTAGTCAAGCCTTCTCTTTTGGTATGCATTAGAAAATTCTGTCCTATAGTTGATATTTAAACCACTGACATTTAAAATAATTATTGAATTATATAGCTTTATGTTGACCATATTTGGGGTTTACATTTTTGTTTCCTTTATTCTTTGCTCTTAAAATTAAAAACTATTGTCAAATATCTCTTTTTCTATTAAAAAAAATTTTCCCATACCCATCAGTGCTTCCCCTCTGTCCTCTTCTCCAGTCACCTTCCCACATCTCATCCCCCCAGCACTCCTGGGGAGGGCAAGGACTCCAGAGGTGAGTCAGTATGTGCCGCAATAACCAGTTGTGGTAGGTCTGAGTCCCTCCCCCCAGTAACAAGTCTGAGTAGAGAATGGGTGCTGAGATGTAAGTTCATGCACCAGGAATAAACTCAGGTCCAACTACAAGAGGCTCCACCAATTGTCCATGCTGTTAACATTTGGAGGGTTAATTCCATTCCATGAAGGTTCCTCAGTGATTATTTTAGAGTCACTGAGCTCACAATAGCTCCTGTCAGCCTTCTCTGTGGGTCTCCTCTTCATGATCTTGATTCTTTTGCTCATATACTCTCTCTACCCTCTCTTCAACTGGACTGGAAGCTTGACCTAGTGCTTAGCTGTGGATCTTTGCTTCTACTTCCATTAATTACTGGGTGAAGTTTTTATAATGGCAATTAGGATGGTCATTCATTTGATTATAGGAGAAGGTCAATTTAGCTACCCTCTCCGCTATTGCTTGGAGTCTTAGACGGGGTCATCTTGTGGATTCTTGGATGTTTCCCTAGCACCAGGTTTCTAACTCTATAATGGCTTCCTCTATCAAGATATCTATTTGTTTGTTCTTCCACTCTGTTGCTACCCCACTCAACCATTCTCTTATGTTCTCTTTCCATTTCCCCTAGTCCCTCCCCTCCCCCAGATGATTCCAATTATTTCAGGAAATCTTTTCTATTTCTCCTTTCCAGGAGAATCCATGGATGTCTCTCTTAAATTCCTCCTGTTACCTAGCTGTTCAGGGGTTGTGAATTGTAGCCTGGTTATCCTTTGCTTTATGTCTAAAATCCCACTATGAGTGAGTACATACCATGTCTATCTTCTGGGTCTGTGTTACCTCACTCAGGACGATATTCTCCAGATCCATCCATTTGCCTGCAAATGTTAGGATGTCAATTTATGTTTTCTGCTGAGTAGTACTCTATTGTGTAAATTTACCACAAGGTTTTAATTCATTCTTTAGTTGAGGGGCATCTAGTTTGTTTCCACAGTCTGGCAATTATAACAATGCTGCTATGAACATAGTTGAGTTAAGGCCCTTGGGGTAAGAATCAGCATCCTTTGGTTATATACCCAAGGGTGATATTGTTAAATCATTGGTAGATTGATTCCCAGGTTTCTGAGTAACCACCATACTGGTTTCCAAAGTAGTTTTACAAGTTTATATTCCCACCAGCAATGGAGGAGTGTTCTCCTTGCTCCACAGCTCCTCCAGCATAGGCTGTCATATTCATTTTTGCTATTAGTCATTCTGACACATGTAAGATGGTATCTCAGAGTTGTTTTGATTTGTATTTCTCTGATGGCAAAAGATGTTGAGCAATGTTTTTCCCAGCATAATATTTCTATTTATTATTTGGTGATTTTACATCATCCACACCAACAAACTCAGTTATCAGTCCTCTCAGTTTCATATGCACTCATAATCTCCTCATTTATAAAACAAAACAAAACAAAACAAAACAAAACAAAACAAAAAAAACCAAAAACCAAAAAAAAACAAACCATCCATGTTGCTCATTTACTTACTGGAGCTTAATTAAACTCCCTGTGGCTAGTCCCTAAAAAAAAAAAAAAGAAAGAAAGAAAGGATTCTTCCTCAACCACACCCTTGCCAGAGGCCATCAATGAAAAGTAAAGCACTGTTCTAACCTTGAGCTCTTGTATAAAATGATATTATTGTTATTATTACTATTATGAACAAAGAAGTCACACTTTCTATCCTTGTATATCCTTATTGAAGGTCCCTTCCCCCTCCCACCACATCAGGACATTCTGTCTTCTCCACAATTCCCCATCCCCTCCCTGGGCAGGAAGCAGACAGTCCTATGATCCCACTGAACCAATAATGCTTAGTTCAGTCTCCACTCCCTCAAGAGTGAGTCTGGTGTTCCTCAAGGGGGAATGGGATCCAAGGTGTCAGTCCAGGGTGTTTCAGATCCCAAGCTGTTCAGTGGTTGTGGTTTGCCCCTTGGGCATTCTTGGCTTTTTTTCTTGTTTGTTTGTTTAGAGACCTCTAATGAGTGATTACATCCCCTGCTTATCTTTCTGAGATTGTGATACCTCGCTCACAAGGATATTCTCCAAATCCATCCATTTGCCTGTGAATTTTAGGATATCATTTTTTCTTACTGCTGAGTAGTACTCCATTGTGTAGATTTACCACAGTTTGTTAATCTATTCTTCAGTTGAGGGACATCTAGGTTGTTTCCATGTTCTAGCTATTTCAAATAATGCTGCTATGAACATACTTGAGCTAAAGCCTTTGGAGTATGACTGTGCATCTTTAGGATATACACCCAGAAGTGGTATTGCTGGATCTTGGGGAGAGGTTATGATGCAAATGGATTTAATAGATATCTACAGAAGCTTACAGCCAAACGCAAAGGAATATACATATTTCTCAGCTCCTTATGGAACTTTCTCCAAAATTGACCACATAATTGGTCATAAAGCAAATATCAACAGATACAAAAATATGGAAATAATCGCTTGTAACATATGGGACCACAAAGGCCTAAAGTTGGAGTTCAACAACATCAAAACCCAAACAAAGCCTACCAACTCATGGAAACTAAACATCACTCAGCTGAACCATCTCTGGGTCAAGGAAGAAATTAAGAAAGAAATCAAAGTCTTCCTAGAATTTAATGAAAATGAATCCATAACGTATCCAAACTTGTGGAACACAATCAAAGCAGTCTTAAGAGGAAAATTCATAGCATTAGATGCCTATATGAAAAACCTAGAGAAATCCCACACTAGAGACCTAACAGCTCAGCTGAAAGCCTTAGAACAATTAGAAGCAAACTCACCTAGAAGGAGTAGACAGCAGGAAATAATCAAACTTAGAGCTGAAATCAATACAATTGAAACAAAAAGAACAATACAAAGAATCAATGAATCTAAGAGTTGGTCCTTTGAGAAAGTTAACAAGATAGATAAGCCCTTAGCCAAACTAATCAAAAAACAGAGAGAGAGAGAGAGTGTTCAAATCAACAAAATCAGAAAGGAAAAGTGGGACATAACAACAGACCCCCAGGAAATACAGAGAATTATCAGATCATATTTTGAAAATCTATATTCCACAAAAATGGAAAACCTAGAAGAAATGGACAGCTTTCTGGACAGGTACATTCTACCAAAATTAAATGAAGATCAGATTAATTACCTAAACAGGCCTATAACCCTTAAGGAAATTGAAGCTGTCATTAAAAACCTCCCCAAAAATAAAAGCCCTGGTCCAGATGTTTTCAGTGCCGAATTCTACCAGACATTCAAAGAAGAATTACTACCGTCACTCCTCAAATTATTTCACACAGTAGAAACTGAAGGAATATTGCCAAATTCTTTTTATGAGGCCACAATTACCCTAATACCTAAGCCACTCAAAGACACAACAAAGAAGGAGAGTTACAGACCAATTTCCCTTATAAATATTGATGCGAAAATTCCCAACAAAATTTTGGCAAACCGTATACAACCATGTATAAAATATATCATCAACCACAACCAAGTAGGTTCATCCCAGAAATGCAGGGCTGGTTTAACATACAAAAAACTGTAAATGTTATCCATCATATAAACGAACTAAAGGAACAAAACCACATGATCATATCCTTAGATGCTGAAAAGCCTTTGATAAAATCCAATACTCCTTTATGATTAAAGCCCTGGAGAGTTCAGGAATACAGGGAGATTACCTAAATATAATAAAGGCAAACTTAATGGAGAAAAACTCAAAGCAATCCCACTAAAATCAGGAACTATACAAGGATATCCTCTTTCCCCTTATGTATTGAATATAGTTCTCTAAATTTTAGCGAAAGCAATAAGGGAACGAAGGGATTAAGGGGATACAAATTGGAAAAGAAGAAGTGAAGCTATCTCTATTCGCATATGATGTGATTGTATACATAAGTTAACCACAAAATTTTTCCAGGGAACTGCTACAGCTGATAAGCACCTTCAGCAATATAGCTGGATACAAGATTGACTCAAAGAAATCAGTAGCCCTTCTATACACTAAAGATAGAAGAGCTGAAAAAGAAATAATGGAAACATTACCCTTCATAATAGCTGAAAATAGTATTAAGTACCTTGGAGTAACTATAACCAAAGAAGTAACAGACCTATTTGAGAAAAATTGTAAATCACTGAAGAAAGAAATTGAAGAGGATATCAGAAAATGAAAAGCTCTCCCATGTTCCTGAATAGGTTGAATCAACATAGTAAAAATGGCAATTCTACCAAAGGCACTCTACAGATTCAATGCACTGCCCATCTAAATCCCAACACAATAGTTTTTGGACCTTGAAAGAACAATACTCAATTTCATTTGGAATAACAGGGAAGCCAGGATTGACAAAACAATTTTACTCAACAAAAGAACCTCAGGAGGTATCACCATCTCTGACTTCAAGTCATACTATAGAATTACAGTAATAAAAACAGCCTAGTACTGGCATAAGAACAGACTTGTGTATCAATGGAATAGAATTGAGGATCCAGACATTAACCCAAAAACGTTTGAACACCTGATCTTTGATAAAGAGGCCCAAAATATTCAATGGAAAAAAGATAGTATATTTAACAAGTGGTGTTGGCATAGCTGGATGGAAGTGTGTAGAAAAATGCAAATATATCCAAGCCTGTCACCCTGCACAAAACTCAGATCCAAGTGGATCAAAGACCTCAACATAAACCCAGCCACTTTAAACTTGATAGAAAAGAAAGTGGAAAATACCCTCCAACGCATTGACACAGGCGACCACTTCCTAAATATAACACCAGTGGCACAGACACTAAGACCAACTAACAATATGTGGATCTCCAGAAGCTAGAAAGCTTCTGTAAAGCCAAGGACACTGTGGATAGGACAAAATGATAGCCTACAGAATGGGAAAAGATTTTCACCAACCCTACAAGTGATAGAGGACTGATCTCTAAGATATATAAAGAGCTCAAGAATTTAGAGCCCAAAACTTTGAATAACCCAATCAAAAAATGAGTTCCGATCTAAAAAGGGAATTCTCAGCAGAGGAATTACAAATGGCTGAAGGGTACCTGAAAAAATGCACATCAACTTTAGCCATCAGAAAAATGCAAATCAAAACGACTTTGAGATACCATCTGACACTTGTTAGATTGGCTAAGAAAAAAGACACAGAGGACAGCCTATGCTGGAGAGGTGCGGAACAAGGGGAACACCGCTCCATTGTTGGTGGGACTGTTAGCTTGTTCAGCCACTTTGGAACGCAGTATGGAGGTTTCTCAGAAAATTGAGAATCAATCTCCCCAAGGTCCCAGCAATACCACTTCTGGGTGTATACCCTAAAGATGCACAGTCATACTCCAAAGGCATTAGCTCAACTATGTTCATAGCAACATTATTTGTAATAGCAAGAACCTGGAAACAACCTAGATGTCCCTCAACTGAAGAATGGGTTAACAAACTGTGGTACATCTACACAATGGAATACTACTCAGCAGTAAGAAAAAATGATATCCTATAATTTGCAGGCAAATGGATGGATTTGGAGAATATCCTCGTGAGCGAGGTATCACAATCTCAGAAAGATAAGCAGGGGATGTACTCACTCATTAGAGGTCTCTAAACAAACAAACAAGAAAAAAGCCAAGCATGCCCAAGCTTCAAACCACAACCACTGAAGAGCTTGGGATCAGAAACACCCTGGACTGACTCTTCAGAATCCACTCCCCCTAGAGGAACACCTGACTCACTCTTGAGGGAGGGGGAACACAACTGGATCTGCCAGGAGCGGAGACTGAACTAAGCTATATTGGGTCAGTGGGACCATGGGACTGTCTGCTGCCTGTCCAAGGATGGAATGGGGAGGTGTGGAGAAGAAAGAATGACCTGATGTGGCGAGAGGGGGAAGGGACCTTGAATAAGGATATACAGGGATAGAAAGCATGACTTCTTTGTTAATAATAATAATAATAATAATAATAATAGTAGTAATAATAATAAAGTGGGTACCCTTATATTAGGGTCATAAATATTCAAGATTGAAATCTCCTCTTGACCAATTTTTCCTGTGATGAATAAGTAGTGACCCTCTTGGTCCCTTTTTATTGCTTTTAGCTTAAAGTCTACTTTGTTAGATATTAGGATGGAAACCCTCACTTGTTTCTTAGGACCATTTGACTGGAAAATCTTTTCCCAACCCTTTACTCTAAGCCGGTGTTTGTCTTTGTAGTTGAGGTGTGTTTCTTGTAGGCAACAGAAGGATGGCTTCTGTTGTTGTATCCATCTTGTTAGTGTGTGACATTTTATAGGAGTGTTGAGTCCACTGATATTAAGGGATATTAGTGACCATTGATTGATATTTCCTGCCATGTTTGGTGGTAACTTTTTTGTATTTCTTTTCTCTGGAGTGTTCTTTGATGGAGTTATTGATTATTTGTGGTTTCATGGGTGTATCCTGGGTCCTTAGGTTGGAGTTTTCCCTCTAATACTCTCTGTAGGGCTGGATTGGTAGAGATATTGCTTCAGTCTGACTTTGTCATGAAATATCTTGTTTACTCCATCTATGGTGATTGATAATTGTGCAGGGTATAGTATTCTAGTTTGGCAGCCATGCTGTTTTAGTGTCTGTATAACTTCTGACCAAGCCCTTGTACCTTTCATCATTTCCATTGAATATTCAGGCATTATTCTGATGGATCTGCCTTTATATGTAAGTTGACCCTTTTCTTTTGCAGCTCTTAAAATTTTTTCTTTGTCTTGTGTGTTTTGATTATAATGTGGTGCACTGACTTTTTTGGGGGATCATATCTATTTGGTGTTCTGTAAGCTTCTTGTATCTTTATAGGCATTTCCTTCTTCAGGTTAGGGAAGTTTTCTTCTATGATTTTTTTGAAAACATTATCTGTGCCTTTGACCTGGTATTCTTCTCCTTCTTCTATTCCTATTATTCTCAAATTAAGTCTTTTCATGGTGTACCAGATTTCCTGAACATTTTGAGTTATGGCTTTTTTGGTTTTAGTAATATCTTTGACTGATACATCTTTTTGAGCTACTGAGTCTTCCACTTCAGAGATTCTATCTTCCATCTCTTGAACTCTGTTTGTTATGCTTGTATCTGTGGTTCCTGCTTTTTTCTTCATGATTTCTATTTCCATCTTTGTCTCATTTTGTGCCTTTTTTATTGCTTCTATTTCAATTTTTAGTTCCTGGGATGTTTCCTTCATTTTCTGGTTTACTTTTTCCGGGTTTTCTTTAATAGATTTGTTCATCTGTTCCAATTTTTTGTTTGCAATTTCTTCTATTTTTTAAGGCAATTTTTCATATCTTCTTTGAGAGCTTTGATGATCATCATAAAGGAATTTTTGGTGTTGCTTCCTTCTGTTTCTTCTTCATTGCTCAGTTCAGATCTTGTAGTTGTAGGATCGCCACTTTCTTCTGGAGTTACCTTGTTGTTCTTTATATTATTATGTACATTTTTGCGGTGGCATCTGCCCATGGATTCAGTGGTTCATGATTAGGTGGCTCCTGGTCAGTTGTGGCACTCGGGCTTGTGTGTCTCCTGTCACCTCTGAACAAAAGGTCTGCTCAATCTCTACCTCTGCTCTGGGCAGGAGACTGAATTTCAAGTCTTCAATCCTTCTCTGTTTGAGCAGTTAGAGACAGGGTGGCTGTGCAAGTTTTCTTAGCAGCAGCTGGGGGGACCCTGACAGCCAATGTTTATCTCTGTCTCCTACAGAGTGTATGGGGATAAGCTCTACAGACAGCACCTGTCCAGGCACTGGAATCCGACTGGAACACAATTTTCCCTGTTAGGGATTCAGGCGCTGGGGCCTGATGTACCCACCTCACCTTTGGGTGGAGTCTGAGTCTGTCTTTCAGAATCTTCAGTCCTTCTCTGTTTTCTCAGTTGGTGGCTGGTAGCCTTGCAAATTCCCTCATCATCAGCTTGGTGACCGTGGCAGTCAGAGTTTATCTCTGTCTGCTACAGAGTGTGTGGGGACACGCTCTACCGATATTTTTTTTTTTAAGTCCACTAATGAGTGAGTACATCCCCTGCTTATCTTTCTGAGTTTGTGATACCTCGCTCAGGAGGATATTCTCCAAATCCATCCATCTGCCTGCAAATTTTAGGATATCATTTTTTCTTACTGCTGAGAAGTACTCCATTGTGTAGGTTCATTCTTTAGTTGAGGGGCATCTAGGTTGTTTCCAGATTCTTGCTATTATGAATAATGCTGTTATGAACATAGTTGAGCTACTGCTTTTGGTGTGTGAATGTGCATCTTTAGGGTATATGCCCAATAATAGTATTGCTGGATCCTTGAGGAGATTGATTCTCAATTTTCTGAGAAACCACCATACTGTATTCCAAAGTGGCTGAACAAGTTTACACTCCCACCAAAAATGGAGGAATGTTCTCCTCACTCTGCATCCTCTCCAGCATAGGCTGTCATGTGTTTTTGATCTTTGCCTTTCTGACAGGTGTAAGATGGTATCTCAAAGTTGTTTTGATTTGCATTTATCTGATAGCTAATGATGTTGTGCACTTTTTCATGTGTCTTTCAGCTGTTTGTAATTCTTCTGCTGGGACTCCCCTTTTTAGTTCTGAACCCCATTTTATATTTGAGTTATTTAGGGTTTTGGACTCTAGTTTCTTGAGTTCTCTATATATTTTAGAGATCAGTCTCCTGTCCCAAGTAGGGTTGGTGAAAATCTCTTCCCGTTCTGTAGGCTGTCATTTTGTCTTATTGACTGTGTCCTTTGCCTTATAGAAGCTTCTCAATTTTAGGAGGTCCAAATTTTTACTTGTTGCATTCAGTGTCTGTTCTACTGGTTTTATATTCGGGAAGTGGCTTCTGTGCCAATACATTCAAGGGTATTTTCCATTTTTTCTTATCAGATTCAAAGTAACTCGGTTTATGTGGAGGCTTTCGATCCACCTGAACTTGAGTTTTGTTCAGGGCGATAGGTATAGATCTTTTTGCATTCTTCTACATACATAACACTTTCCAGCTATGCCAACATCATTTGTTAAAAAAAGCTATCTTCTTTCCATTGTATATTTTTGGCCTCTTATTAAAAAATCAGTTGTTCATAGGTATGTAGATTAATACCAGAGTCTTCAGTTTGATTCCATTAATCTATAAGTCTTTTTTATGCCAATATCAAGCCCAGACCTGAGGGCTATCCCTTTTTCTATAACGTTATATTTTTGAGTATTGTTGTAAAGCAGTATGTAGCGAGTATCCCGGAGGCGTTGTTTACAGCGCGCGCCCGCGCGCGCTGGAGCACGCGGCGGCAGCGGAAGAACGGCGGCGGGCTTCCGGCTGAGGTGCGTGGCGGCGGCTCCGTATTGTTGTGGCTGGCTTTTTTGCTCGTAATTATAACAAAATAAATCTTATTTGAAACATAGAAATTGGTGGCGGGTTTATTCCACGATATTTGGCGGCCCAACGCGGGGCAAATTCCCCGAACCCCCTGAATTCCGCGCCCGCGCGCAGCGGATCCCCACCGGATTCGGCGCCCACCTACACCGTATTTGGCACAGCAGCCAGGAGGGAATCTCTGAGCTACTGAGACTCAGCTCTGAGAGTGCACGGCTGGTAGGATTTGTGGGGGCTTACTCACCACCCCGGTTCAAGCACCATTGCTGCTGCACTACGACACCTGCTGACCGTAAGTTCTCCTTACATCTGGGTAAGACAAAAAAATTTTTTTCTTTCCTCTAAAATGTCTGATCAGATAAATGTTCACAATTTTACTCACATTTTCACAATGGTGATGGAGGATTATTTCCAGGATTACACATTTGGGGGTTATCTCCATCCGGGGGTTGTTTTGCTTTTACTTGTGATAATATATTTCTTACCAAATTATTTTAAGGGATTTCAGCTTAGAGAGTACGACACTAAGCTGTCTGACATGGATGAACGTATTAAGACATTCCAAAAACTCATTGTATCCAT
>PVIH01026247.1:0-19118 GCA_004025045.1 Sigmodon hispidus | reverse complement strand
CGCCTTCACCTCGCGCACGCATGCTAGCAGAGCAGATGCACTGGTGCTCATGCACTTGACGCCCAGCTTGAACTGCTCGCGGGAGAAGCGGTCCCGTGACTTGTCACTGGCCAGGGCGCACGCGTCCGTCAGGAACTTGAGGTTGCGAGACAGACCCTGCGACACCTCCAGCAGCAGCTGTGGGGTCATGTCGGCCAGCCGGGTGGCTCGAAGCACAGGGTTTCAATCTTAATATAGCAAAATTTTATATAACAAAACAGCTATCAACCAAGAGTTACAGTTACAATATCTAGTCTATTTGTATTTAACAAAATTAAAGAAAATATTCTATCATCTATCCTATTCTTATGAGTCTAAAGTTTTATATCTAATATACCTTTTATAATAACTAAGGAAAACTATACTTAAAACTACCTAACCTTCAAGTCCATCAAAGACCACAAAAGGACATGATATTACCTGAGTAAATAGGAAATGCAAGCAACTTCCAAAATGTAGAAATGACAGAGATGGTATCTGGCTGCCTGGATAGTCACCTAAAGTTCCTTTGTAATGTTGGGTCATCCATCTTCATGCTGTAGGCCTAGAGTCTTTGGCATACCTTTCTGTGAAACAGGAAATTTGAAAGACTGCTCTGATCATTCTGACAAAGTTCATTAGTCATGTCATTGTGTCCTGAAGGATGTCTGGGAGTTTTATTTGTGAAGCAGGAAAATGAAGGACCATCTCTGCTTATTCTGCCAAAGTTCAGAGGTCATTTTCCTATGGGTCTTGCATGTCCAATTTATACAGCACACTGTCAGGCCATTGAGGTGAGAATAGTTTCTTGTCCAGTGGCTAATTTTTGCCATAAAGAAAGTTAATTCCATGTAGAGTATCTTCAATGCCCATCATTCTCTTGAAGTAGATTTGTGCTGTCAGGAGCAAACCTGTCTCACTGTCCAGAAAAGGCTAAGTTCTTAAAATATTTTAAATGCCATATTCTGTAGGTCTTTGAAGTATTTGAAGATTACCTATCTAATTAATATGTATCTTTGTTTACCTAAAAAAGAAACCTGACATGACTATAAGTTTGGTTATCATATGTGACTATTAATCTGCATTTCTTAATTATATATTACAATTTTAAATGAGTTATATAAGCTTCATATCATAAACAAGAATAGAAATATACATACAGTATATCAAAATTGATCTTAAATTTGTATCAATAAACCAAAATCCATACCAATGTAAAATATTTTGAAATTAACAGCTCTTTTCTTTTGGATTAAAGTAGATTTAATAATCTATTTTAAAAATCATTCCTATATCATATTCCTTCTTTTTTTCCTAGAAAGAGATTGACTATGACCATTAACCATTTATAATGAAGATAAACATTTATAAACATTATTTTAGGAATTTGGACATAGCTTTTCTTTACTACTTCCTGCTGTTTAGGGGCACTGGCAATCTAATGATAGTACTGATGCTGGTTCATTTTAGTCAGCAGCCTTGAAGCTGATGTGGCTATCTCTTACCATCAGAGATTTTTTTCAGGGGGTCTTCTTTGATCAAACCTTATTAGCCTGGAGGCAATCCACAGGTTTTTATCTTCTGTGGAAACAAAAGCATAACTTTTTTTCCAAAGCACCATATACTTTGATCCAAATTTCAAAGTCAATTTACCTTTAAAATATATATGCTTGTTTAAACTAGCAGCCTTTATAATTACATATTATTCTGCAGCTAGATTACTAACAGTTAAAAAATTAAAAAAAATAACGCAATAATAAACATAACCCAGACCCTGTGTATTCTCCATCTTTATGCTGCATATATATATATAAACTTTTTCTACCTTCTTTCTTTTCTCTCTCAGCCTACATATTCTTTTTTGCATACATTGTAACCAGTTTAGAGGTTTTTTTCCATATGAATCTGCTTTATTGCATATCCTTAATCATTTTCTAACCAGAAGAGCTCTTAAAATGCTAGACTGTAAAGTACTGCTTTGACTGCTGACTATGCTCCACTCAGCTTTTCAGCATGGGGGAGGTACCAGAGCCACTCTTACCTTCTCAATTTTGGGAAGCTGTATTAAACATTGTGGAGCTATTTACCATCCTAACTCTGGGTAATCTTAGGGTGTACATTGCCACCAAGAAAAGCACCACCACCACCACCACAACCACCAACTTCCTCTAAGTATTTTGCAGCTGGGTCTCTTAAAAAGCCACACAGTTGTTGCCACTAAAGCTGAGTCAGACAGCTTCTCTTAAAGGAGCCACACATCTGTTCACTGCTAGCAAACAGAGCTGACCCAAGAAAACATTGCTACTAAGAAGCCATCTTTGATTCCATCTCCTTTTTGCCTGTAAGAGCAGTAACTTAAATTCATCATATGCAACTTGTGCTTGGATGAAATCTTCTATGAGACTGCAGCTCAGGCTGCATGCACTAAACCTGCCATTGTGAAATTCAAACCTTCATGCCATGCTGTCTCTGTACCATGACCTTCTTCAGAGACATAACTTGGAAGATGATTTTGGCACTGTTTCTGTGCAATAGAACCTCTTTTAAGCTTTCTCAGACTTTATATAGATTGTGTGCCACATTGGAATGCCATTTGTAGTAATAAGTTTCTGACCTGTCTGTTCTGGCCTAGCCCCAAGGAGGTTCGAACCTGCTTATAGCCCCACTGCCACTTAACTCCAAATAATCACACAAAGGCCCATATCAGTTACATGCTGTTCAGCCTATGCTCAGGCTTATTGCTAGCTAGCTCTCACATCTTAACTCAATCCGTTCCTATTAATTTGTATTGCTACATGGCTTGTGGTTTACCAGTACTTCATTATACTTGCTTCTTGGGTGGCTAGATCTTATCTCTCCTGATTTGTCCTTCTTCCCCTGTATCTATGCTTGGATTTTTTTTACCTGCTTCTAAGCTGCTCTGTCATAGACCAAAAACAATTCTTTTATTGTCCAATGGTATTCACAGCATACAGAAAGCCATCACACATCAATTTGGGATCCCATGCTTCTGTTTCCAGTACTTGAGAAGCACACACATCTTTAATCCTAGTGCTAGGAAGCTTGAGAAAGGAAGTAATATGATTGGTCAGGGAAAAAAATATAAAGTGGGAAGAGGCAGGAGTTCAGCCCCCTTTTCCACTTTGGCTCTAAGTTTGCCTTCGCTTCCCCCATTCAGTCTGGAGATTCATGGAGACAGGATCTTCCACTTTCAGCTGAGGACTTGGTAGGGTGAGAAGTGGCTGTGGCTTGTTCCTTTATCTCTCTGATTAGCTTTTCCCCAATATCTGCTTCAGGTTTTTATTATAAGAAAAATTAGGACAGAGAGAGAAATAGATAGAGAGAGAGAGAGAGAGAGAGAGAGAGAGAGAGAGAGAGAGAGAGAGAGAGATTTTTAAGGAAGTAGTAACTATGTGGATCCACTTGAGCCCTAGTTAAACTTCAAAGAAACATAACTGTCATGCTTCTGCTTCAAGTGACAAAAATAGTCTTGTATACAACTAAAAAGTTTTTAATAAAAGACTCAGAGTCCATGAATATCTGCCTATCCTTTTAGAACTTGCAACTTTAATTCTATGCTCTGATGTTGGTAGGACTTAAATCCTATAAGATGAAGCCAGTCCTTTCCATAATCTCCCCCATATTCTGTCAGCCTCCAGCAGACTCCTCAGCTGGCCATGTTTCTTTACCTGGATAAAAGACACAAACATTCCTTTATGAACACTAGTAATCTTGCCTGGCTTCAGTTGCTATGGTTTTTACTTGACTTTAATTGCATGCCTGTTGTAAAAGTTTTCTGGTCTGGACTTTCTGGGCCTGGACCAGAGGTTTGATCCCACTCTCAGCCCTGCTTAGCTTGGGGCTTCTAATAACCACACACAGGCTTATATTATTTTTACACTGATTGACCTAGGGCCCAGGCATATAACTTGCTAACTCCTTCATCTGAACTCAAGCCATCTTGTTCAGCCATGTGGCTCAGTACCTTTTCTCAGAGCAGCATTTCAACTTCTTTTCTCTGTGTTATCTTCAGGTATCTACATTGTCTCTCTGGCAGCTCTTTGTCTAGCATCTGTCTCTTCTCTTGTTCTTGAGTTCTCTTAGCCTGGTAGCCCCGTCCACACTTCCTGTCTGCCTTTATCTAATCAGCTTTTATGAAACCCATAGGCACGACAATTATTTACAATGACAGTAGCAACATAACATAATCCTACTACAGATGTCCTAGGGAATCTCTCATGCTTCTGCTGTATTTCCTTTGTAGAATAAGTTTCTTCCTGGGACTCCTGCTCAACCCACTTAGTCAGTACAGTTGCTGTCTTCTTTACCTCGTGACTGAGAAGCATTAGAAACCCCAAGTAGTCAAATAGCAGTCTTGACTTCTAGGTCACTGGAATAACAACACCCTACACTCCCCATGGAAGTAGCTCTGGTTTTAAGAGTGTAAACTCCAGATGAGTGTAGAGTAAGTTCTTAGGGCATGAAGCCAGGATTTTTCTAGTTGAGTGCTAAATGCATTTGTTAATGAGCACACTTCATTTCCTGAATCTATGGATCCTGTTTTTGGGAAAGTAGCACCATCTTGATTCAGAATATCCAGATTTCTGGAGTCCTTTGCTCCAGTTCTGCAATATGTCTTCCCATAGCTGGCACTATACTGAATCTCCAAAGACCATTCTCTTATTCTATCAAGATATCTGTGTAAATGGTCAAAGTACTAAGAATAAGAGACAGAGTACTCAGCCCTAAACCTGACATTCAATGCACAGGAAACATTCTAGAAAGACTGTAAGAGCCAAGGGGATATGGAGAATTATAAAATTCTGTCTTCTGGACAGGGCATAGTCATCACATTCATGATCTCAAAGCAGCTGTGGTTAGCTGCATAAGACCTGCATAAGAGCAAGCTAGCTAACAGTTTGGTGTAGACTGGGGATGTATCATCCAAGTCCCAGCCCTTAGTGAATGGTTAGTATCATGAGAGAGTTGTTGGGATAGGGAGAACCATGGTGTATTGACACTGATGTATCTCTCATGTTCCAGTGGATGGCCCCACACATGCACATATGGGCAGCACTACTTGCACTTAATGAATTATAAAAATAGATGAAGATTATATGAAGTTGAGAGGATGATGTGTTGAGGAGACATGAGGGCTTGGAGGGGAACTAGGAGAGAATATCATCGTATTTTATTGAGTCAATACATGAAATTCTCAATGATAAATCAAAGATTGCTAAAACTAACATACATTTATAATAGATATTTGCTTCAGGATGGTGAGGAATACAGCCACATCAGTAGAAAGATAACTTTTGTGTGTGTGTGGTGTGTGTGTGTGTACATCTGTGTATAGATGTATACACATATGTGTGTGGTGGAATGTTCTCTGTATGATATAAATAAATAACTGTTTGGACCCATGCAGGGCACCGTAGAAGTGGGTGGAGAATCAGAGGCAGTCAGGTAGGAAGAAGGGGTGGAGTTTACTAGTCGCCATCTGTCCCCCGAAGAAGAAGCATGTAGGAATTCAGGTGAGCCACGGGCTACAAGCCACGTGGTGGGTAGATTCATGGAAATGGGTTGATTTAAGAAGAAAGAGCTAGCTAGTAATGTGCTTAAGATATGGGCCAAGCAGTGTAAAGTATATAAGCGTGTGATTCATTTCTTTTGGGGGGCAAAAGCTGCAGGCGCACAGACCAGGCTCCACACCGCCGGCACCACACGCATGCCAGGTCACAAATCTCTGGACCCAAACAGGCTGGGAAAAACATACAACAACATATGTGCATGTTCACATAGAGAATAGAGCGAATGTTGAGTATCTTTCTCAAGAACTCTCAGCCTCATTTTTTGTGACACAGTCTCTCACTGAACCCGAAGCCCGCTGACAGGCTGTCCCCTCCACCCTTGCACCCTTATAAGCAGACCCTGCATTTTCCATGGAAGCTAGGACTTAAACTTAGCACTTCATGCTTGTGTAGCAGGCATCGGTTGAGCTATCTCTCCTTCCTGAAGTATAAATTTTATCTGGTTTTATTGTTAGACTATAGAGAACCCTGGGCCAGTCCAGCAATTTCTATGTTCATCATTGTAGAGAAATGAGATCAAGATTCAATCAACATTTATTACATTGGGAGCCGTGCTGGCTGGGGAAGGAGAGGGATGAAGGGTTGACTTACAGAGTTTACAGCGTTGACCTCCTTGTGTGCCTGTTCTGCCCTTTTCACTTCTTTCTATGGACTTTGGGCATCATTTGGTGTCTTGCCCTTCCTCTGCTACAACTCTGCTCTGACTTTTGTGCTGGATTGTCAAATAGTTTGTGCTGAGGTTGTCAAAAACTCTCCAGTTCAACATGTTAGACCCATAGTAGTACATTAAGTGCATATGTTTTCTACAGTTGCTTTTGAAATCAGTTAAGAGGTGACAGAAATGTGAATAAGCATTCATATCATTGTTTACTAGTTTATTCTACTGACCAGTCTACAATACAAGCCTCCATAGTATCATTTTAAAAAGATATTAAATATTTTAATTTGTGTGTGTGCACACACATGTATGTGCATGTATATGTGCAAGTGTACATGTTTGTTGTGCACCCTTCCACACACCACAGTATATATGTGGAGGTCAGTGGTCCAATTTGGATGTTAATCCCTGTTTTCCATGTTGTTTAAGACTGGATTTTAGGCCAGGCTAGATGGTCTGTAAGCATCTGAGGTGACTCCTATTTCAGCCTCCTATCTCCCTGGAGGAGTGCTGGGATTACAGATGTGTACTATTACATCTGGCTTTATGTGAGCTCTGAAAATTCAAACCCAGATCTTCGTGTTTCCATGGCAAGTACTGAGCCATCTCTCCATCCTTGTATTATCTTTTATGAAACAATTACCTTCCTGGTGTGCTTTTCACTTAGTGCCTGAGATCACCTTCTTTCAGCTGGGAAACATCTCTTAGTACCTCTTGCATAATGGGTTAATTGTCTTTAACAACCAACCACAATTGTCATAAATTTCATCTCAGCTAGAAGCATGTCAATGCAACCTCCTACCAACAGATGGCGTTAGAAATTATGTCAATGGTATCATAAAGGCATTGTTGACCTTATTTGGAGCCAGATTTATAAAAAGGAAATTTCAGCAATTCTTGGAAGTGTGTTAGACAAGTCTCCTGGTGAGGGTCCCCAGGAAGGTCAAGAAAGTGAAGCCCCAGGAACAGGCCAGAGCTGCCAAATGACAAAGTGGCTTCTTTCGTTAATGTGACCCACAGAGCAAGAAAGGCCTACAGCTCTGGCTCTTTCCCAAGACAAAGAATGCATTCCCAGTTATGCTGTGGCAGCTTAAAAATAGGTCATATCTACTTTCTCTGTTCTTTGGCAGTGACTCTGTAATCTAAACCAGCTTCTTGCTCTCTATTTAATTTGGAAAAAAAAATCATTAAAACCAAACAGACCAAGAACTCAATTAGGACAGCACTGCTGGATAATAGAAAATTGCAACTTCTTCCAGAAAATTAGTATCTTTGGACCTACCTGAATTTGCAGAATTGGTGCCAAGCAAAATGGGTCAGGGATGCTGCTGGACATCATCAACAATTTCTCTCTAATGTCTCCTGAAAACAACCCAGTGAGTCAGACGCTATCATCTTTTGCTAATAGAAGCAGATGCTGAAGCCCTGAGAGTTTAAGTAACTTGCCCAGGTCACAAAGCTAGGAAGTAGAGCAGACTTAAAATGTGGGGCTTTGTGACCTAGGTCTCACGAAGACTTGAGGGGTTAAACAAGTAAATGGGAACCACGAAAGTGCCATTTAGTCCTAGTTTAGATGGGAAGATTGTTCTTCAGCAGCACCACACCCCTCCATATTGGGCCTGCAGCCAGCTTGTGTTCTGTGGTTCCTTCTGTTTTATATGTATATTGATGACCTAGTGAAAGTATGTTCTGTTTGATGGTTTGGTGCTTTGGGAATTTTAGTATAATCATAATTGTCTCTTCTTTTCCTCACTGATACCATGCTTGCTTTTCTAAGTAGTATGAATTTCACCTGAGGCTCATGTGCACAGTGGTTTTGCAGTCACAATGCATTAAATGTGCTCATGACAATAAAATAGAAGATAAAAAGATACTTGATTGGAGGTTTTAAAAGTGGTCAGGTGATATAGCTCAGTAAGTCAAGGCATTTGCCACCGAGGCCAGTGATCTCACTTTAGTTACCAGAACCCACACAGTAGAAGAAGGGAACCAACTCCTATAAGTCGCCCTCTGACCTTCCAAGTGTTTCATGGCAGTTGCCCCTTTCAACCAAGTAAGAAAATAAATACAATAAAACATACTGTCAGAAGACAGTTATGATGTCACTATGTCTCCCGTTAGTCAGTTGAGTGTCTTCGTAAGTCATTTTGCTGCACTGGACCTCTACTTTGCCATGTGAAAAAGGGGAAGGCAGTACTTATAAATTTCTATGGCATAGATGAAGCTTTTTGTCATGGCCTCATTGGACTCTTAGAACTGGGAACAAGTACCTCAATAGGCCCATGCATTTCTACTTTAATTTTTCTCACACATAACTTACCAGTGTTGGTTGGCTTTTTATTGTTATAACATGCCCTCCAGGCACTCACCTTGAAGAAAGAAGAGGCTTACCTTGGCTCATGGATCTGGATTGTCCCATCAACAAGTATTTGGCTATGCTGCATCTAGGCCTGTGATAAAGTTGCACTTCCTGGGTGGAACACACAGCATAGCAAAAGTATTCACCTTATGCCAGCAAGCAAACAATGGAACAGGATGAACCAGGGTACACAATCCACTTTAAGTGCCTGTACCCAGTGACCTCTTACCAGGCCTTTTCTCTTCAGGACTCCACTTAATAATGCCATAGGCCTTATGCCACATTGTAAATCCAAACTATACCATAGCCATTCAAGCATTCCCTTCCCATCTGTTCTCACTCACAGCTCTACACTTGTTATTCTCCTCTGGCTCCTGAATCTAAGGACCCCTTCTTCATATAACCTTGGTATCATTGTGTTCTGAATACCAGTACATGAATTGCATTTTCTGCATTGCACTGAGTCCCACTTTGTGCCTGTGATACCCAAACTTCTACTGTATATGCTACTAACAGCATCCAGAGAGATTCTCTGTTAGTCCTTATAGTGTACCATCAAAGAGGCAACTGTTGTTACCTGCATTATAGGTATAAAGAAACTATAGGCTAAGCACGACATTGTTAGTGGAGTTGTCAGAGCCTGGGCCCTTGCAGCCCTAATAAACTAGACTTGATCACTCATCTTCAAGAGGACAATTAAACAGATGAGTGATATTGAAAATGAGAGGAAAAGTAATTAATGATTCAATGTGGCCATACTGGGAAGAGAGGCAAAGAGCATTTAGGCAGAAATGCTAGCTCCTAGTGGTGTTCCTAAGGTCTCCAAAGAAGACAGTAGAGCATAATCAACTCCACCTGGATTGTGGTGGTAGTGGTACATCTCTCATTCTGACACATAGAGTATTTGAGTTATACTTCTTGCTATAATTTATTCTTCTCAGATCTCTGATGGTATTGATAACTAACTGTAGCTTTGTGTTAACCATCTTCTTGCCCCAGGCTGTAGCTTCCTGGTCAGTTCATTTTATATGCAAAATCAGACCTCAGGCTGCACTTTTCTAGAGCTATTAGGTCTGAGAAAGGCAGACACAGACACAGTTTACCATGTTGACAGAGTTCGTGCTGATAGAGATAAATTCACAGGACTGGCTTATGAAGACATGACTGCTCATGGTATGGTTGAAGAGAAGGGTTAAGAGAGAAAGCATAGCCAGAGGCATCTGGAAGGATCCAGAGTGAACCAAAGCAGGCCATAAGAGGAGAGAGATGGGCGAGATAGAGAGAGGAAGGGAAGGAGAGAAGCGGCCAAGAGGACCAAGAGAGCACATACTCCAAATGGCTGAGTTATATAAGAATCAAAAGCTGGGGTAAGGGAAGCTAAGCCCAGCCCCTGGTAGAGTAGAGGATGGAGGGAAAGTGCTGGAGGAGCCATGGGTACTGAGCAAGACTTGGTCCACGTTTCTTTGGGACCTGCCATTAGGCCGATTTTCAGAACTCTGTTATGAGGTTCAGGTTTGAATGGAAGGCAAAGGCATGTATAGTAAGTAGTGTTGGTCAGGATGTGCTCTTTCCTCATCACTGATCCGTCATTGTCTTGGTTTCCGTTCTTCCTGCAACATAGTCTGATAAATTGTCAGTACTGCATGAAATTTCTTCCTGGGAGACAAATTTCTCCCCTCCTGGTACCAGGTTTCACCCCTTTTCTTCTCATCTGAGATTCCTGAAGAAATTCCAGTTTCTTGGGAACTACTGCTTCGCCAGTTAGCCAAAGAGAGCCATACCTCACTTAGTATATGGCTTAGTGTAATTTATAGTATATACTATAGTATAATTTTGGTTTTTTGCAGGACAATTACAGTATGAGGCAGGAATAAGGTTATAGTTTAAGACTCTGACACCTGTGTTGTTGGCTGCCAGGCCACTTCCTCTGATGAATGAAAGATGAGGTGTTATAATAGGTTTCTGACTCGAACTTTTGGGCCTAGACCAGAGGTTTGACTAGCAGTCTGGCAGTCCGCAGTGCCACAGAAACACATACACTCCCACAGAATCACACAGATGCTTATATTATTTTTATGCTGATTGACCTAGGGCCCAGGCGTATAACTTGCTAACTCTTTACTCTTAAACTAACCCATCAGTGTTTAGCCATTCAGTTCAATACTTTTTTTCTGCAGCATTTCTACTTCTTTCCTCAGTATCTCCTGGCATCTCTGTGGTGTCTCTGCTCTACTCTGAGATGTTCCTAGAGTTTTCTTAGTGGGGTAGCCCTGCCCACACTTTCTGTCTGCCTATGGCCAATCAGCTTTTTATTAAACCAGTAGGAGGTTTAATAAATATTAAAACAAATATTTACAACATATCATAATCCCTCTACAGTGGGATAACCATAGCTTTATACATCTTGGTGGAGTCCTGGAGATGAGTTAGTTTTTCCAAATCATATGTATGTTTTCAAGAAGGGAAGGTGGATGTGGATGTAACTAGCTATGGTGTCTAGTATTTTAAATAAAACCATTAAAACATATTTGTGTTCATACATGAAGTTAATCAGTCCATCATACCTAACCAACCATAAAAGCACAATTGCAGAACACAGAAAAGGCAAATATGGAGGTTCTCATGGGTGGGTAGGAAGCTTTGATAGTATATCCCCTGTCACAATGATATCGGACATTAAATTAGATGTCCAGAAAATCACTGCAAAATGGTATCAAGGACTGGTTTCACATTAGAAATCCTGGAAGTGTGCATTGAAGGTGTTATTTGCCATAGGTTCAGTCTCCTGGCCCCATTACAAGCCTTTCACAAAAAAGACAGGAGGAGACAGCAGAGAGGAGACATCCATCCCTCTCATCCTGGCTTTCATTTTTGGTGTGGCAAACAATAGGGAGAGAAGTACACTTTAAAACCACTACTTACAGAAAGTACAGGCCTTATACCCTGGGCTCAGACGCTTGGGAAAGTTTGAGGCAACATTAAGGAAGGTTGACTGTGATTCTGAAGGTCAGAATCAACCACACAGTGTCAGCTTTTATACTGATATTTTGGTGATGGGAAGCAGTTTTGTAATAGAACTCTCTGCTGACACATTCTGTTTCTCTCTAGTTCACATATCCTGGCTTAGTAATTCAGTGGTGATTTGTTTTGTCTTCTCGTGTGAACTTGGCGCATATGCCGCTTGAATCAAGCTGAGGGCATTTTCTTATGGCCAGGACCATTCCCTGTTGTTTTTCTATTCTCTACTGGAGCCTTGGCTTTTCTGCATAGGAAAGCTACACACAAAAGAAACCTGCAGGCTCCTTGCTAGTGACTGTTGTTCTCAGGGGAAATCTAATACTACCTTTAATGTATATAGAAAAATGGAAGTGTTTATTTAGGAATGAATAGCAATATATGCAAAATTGGGAATGTACCCTCTACATGTGGGAAGTAGTAACTTAAACTGTTTATAAAACAACTTTTTGTATAGATATATCTCTATACTAAATGAAAACCATTTTTAGGATGAATCACCCTGTGGTGCAAATCTCCTTCAAAAACTATATCTCATAATTTTTATGCAAGTAATTTCATTCTTTTTCTTGTGTCAAGTGCAAGCAATGATAGTCTTAAAGCTTAAGAAGGAGCTATCTTAATGATGCTGGCTTGTCTTATGCATTTATTTATTCAGAGAAACATGCTTACAATAGCCAAATGGGGTTTTATGGGACAATTAATGATTAGAAAGAGACAAATCCAAATGTTCAGGTAGACAGGGCCAAGTGTTTTTGATAAACCTATAACTACACATGTTTTCTCCATGATGTTCATCTACTCTAAACTCAACATCTTCACCCACTCTGCTACACCTATACACCTATATGTACTTATGCTGCCAGCAGATGCAGATGAGTGTGCACTCCTTGGTTTAGATGAGATCCGGGTTCCAGGATATTTGTCCTTTAAGCCAAGAAGCCAAGAAACCAAGAAAGTTGGCCCTTTGGGTTGTGATTCACAATGTTCTGATGCTGGTGCACATGGGGCTTATGGAAGGTCTAGTACCTTCATAATCCTATCCACCACTCACACCTCCTAACTACTCATTAATAAGTAAAAAGAACATACTGCTAAGGCAAATGTAACTTTAAAGTGTCAGACTAGCTCTTGCCTGTTTATAATTCCTGTATTAATCAAGGTTCTCTAGAGGTATTGGAACCAATAGAATGAATATACACTATACACAGGCATTTTTTAGATTATGGCCATCTACATTCCAAAGTTGCTAGTGTTTGCTTGGTCCACCAATCCTGATGTCTCTGTAGTCCTAATCTGGTATTGGAGAACATCTGATCTTTAGTCTGCATTGAAAAACCATAGAAGGTTATGGTGGCCTTGAAGGATGTGGTTTCCACAACAGCACAAGCAACAGTGATAGAACAGTTCACTCAGCATCAAAGAAAGAATACAGGTGAACAGACATGGCTTTTCTCTCAGGCCTCTTTTTATCTGGGCAGCTACCAGAATGTGTCACCCACTCTGATTTTTCAGTTAATTCTTCCAGAAAAAGCAATCACAGATTAGACATTATAGTACTTTTACTAGTATTTACTTAGAGAAACATGCTTCCAGTAGCTGAACAGGATTCTAAGGAGCAGAGGTATATTCTCTAGGTGATTTCAACTTTGATCAAATTGACAAGATTGACCACTATAATCTCCTACTATAGTCACATTTTAGGTACTGCTTGGGTTTGGGGAAATGATATTCTAATCTCCTAAGAAGAATTTTCTTTCAGAATCAATTTTGTTTTGTGTTAAGGAGTGTGTGGCTTCAAATTTGATCTTTGAGGGTGCCGAAGCTCTCGGTGAAGGGAGGGATACTTAGACAGCTTCTGACCTGGGTCTCAGTGCCCTCTGCCTCCTGGTACCCCAGCTCTGATGCAGCCCCTTTCATTGACAGTGGGATGGACCTAGTGCCTCTTTCTCAGGAAGAGACTAGGGTAGTGATGGCTTGTCACTTCTGGGGTTCAGATATGAAAGACTGTTTTATCCACTCATTTTTTTTTTTAAATTTGCTCATTGTAAAGGTGGCTAAACCACACTGAACTGCCCTTTAGAGAATCTTACGTGACAACACGTTTGGCTCTATTACCTTGTCATGGCAGCTTGGCTTCCATGGGACTCCCTTTCCTCAGTCACCAGCCTGTCCTTCTTCCTCTTCATTTATCCACGGGGAGGCCTCCTTCTTCCCATCCCATAGGCAATTAAGCTCCTCTGAGATCTCCTCCTCTGCACCTCCAGCTGGGTCTGCTCTATTCATTCCACGGGTCTGACTGGTTTCTTAGGATTCCTCTTGGCCTTGCATCAAATGTTCAGTAGCTCCCACTCTCATCTGTGGATACTAGCTTTGGCTCCCTGGATACCTGTGCTTAAATTGGAGCATCCATAGAAGCCAAGAAACCAGTAAAGGGCCGTGGGGTGGATATCAATGGAAGGTAGAATAATGCTGGTAGTTTGGAGAAAGGAACCAAGAAGGGTAAATGAGTGAGAGATGAGAGCACAGTGTAAAGGAGCGATGTAAGAAGGGGAAACTGCATTAAAGAGCTTTAAAAAACATCCCATGTAGGCCTACTACTATTATTGTTTCTTAAAATGTGTACATATACATATATACATGAGATTTAAATGCAATCACCCTATTATGTGGTGATGGGAACAATGCCTCTCCTAGATGCCATAGGCTATCAAAAAAAATAAGCTCATGTTTTGTTTATTTGTTTTTGCAACTTGTTGGTCAATGAGGGTCTCACAGTGCCCCCTAGAACTATAGGTTATTGGTATTGTTTTTTATTATCAACCCCCCAAATTTGATAGTAAGACTCTATTACTGAGGATATCATACCTGAGTCAGAGGACATTGAGCTGGTACCAACCTGAGAGCTGCATCCCTATTGGCTATCATTGAGTTGGATGCATGTTCTTTGCATGTATCTATGCATTCTACTGGGGTAGAAAAGTCATTGGTGGTATTACCCAGCTGTGAACTCTGAAAGCTACAGTACTGACTGGCCTGTCAAGTTATACCCACTGGTGCAACAACTTTCTGATTATATTTATATCCTACTTTACAAACCAGAACTCATAATTTGTACCAGAAACTGGAACAAAACTCATGACTGGATAGGTCATGGGTCCTGGAAAAGAATGTAACATGATTATTCTACTAAATAAGCATAATAACCAACTTCCTACTAAGTTCTTAACTTTATACCTGTAGATTAGTGTACCTCTCAATGTTCATCAGAGAAGATTCTTTGTACAGTATATTATAATTAATACAGTTAGATTCAAATTCAAATGCTCCCCCAATGCACCTGCCAGAGTAGTCCTCTCCCCCATCATGCTGAGTCCTTGATTGTAGTCTAAGATATTTAGAGACATATCTAAGTGGCCCTTGTATATTCAGCCTGAAGAATATCAGATAATAAACGCTTTAAACTACTAAGTTTTGAACCTAAGAAAATATATACAATTCAAAGTGATATAATTATTGAATCAAATTTCAGTTCTTATCAGGACATGACAAGTTACATTTTTTATTTCTTTGTTTCTATTTAAACTAAGAATATTATGTATATCAAAGCATAATTTGCATATTTTTCTGCATTGAATGTAGCATTTATATAAATATTTTGAATTTTAGATTTTGTTTTATGGTAAGGCTATATATCAACTTCTGGCATTTTCATGCACCCCCTTTAAAAATTTATTGAATTAGAAAGAATTCTCTTTGCAAGTGAAAGAAAACAAACTCAATCTAGCTTAGAGGGGAAAGAGAGTCTTATTAATAATTCACATTCAAAAAGACCTAGGGTTTAGCATACCCAGATGGTGACATCACACCATATCCATTTTCTCAGTCCCTCCATCTTTCCACACCTCTGACTCTGTGCCCATCTTTTTTATCATATTGTTTTTTCTCCTAATGAAGATGCCACAAGCAAGAACATAGAGAAAAGAGCCACATCTCTTTTGAATCAGTGTAGACTGTGATTGATTGGTTACACTGAATAATGAATTTCTTTCCTTGGACCACAGTATCCAGGGTGGGATGTTCTGATTGGCCACAGTGGACTACATATTGCTCCATTTGCCAGCAGAATCTTGAGTTACCTAGTGGATAACTCTAGAAAAGTGTGGAATTGGGGAGGGGCAAGAGCTCCCCTAAGGGAATAGTTTTTAGGCAGCCAAGACACCATCAGTGCACGAGGTAGATTATTTTCTGGAACAGTATGTATATTTGGTTACTTTTGTTTCAGATACCTGACAGGACAACTCAAAAGAGGATTTACTTGATTTTCTATGCATTTCAGAGGTCTATGTGGTGGCGATATACATGACAGAGGATGTCAGTTAACATTGTGGCAGCCAGGAAGCAGAGAGAATGGAATAAAGGAAGGGGCCAGGACAAGATATAGCTCCCAGAGACAAGCTATTTCCTCCAACCTGATTCTGCCTCCTATCTTTGGCCACCACCCAATAATGTATCCATCAGCAGATTAATCCACACATTGGGTTGAAGCCCTCATGATTTTACTGTTTCTAGAAATGTCCTCACAGACACACCCAGAGAAGTCTTTAATGGTCTACTAGGCTACTCTCAGTCCACTTAGATTGAAATTAAACTATGGAAATAGGGTTATTGCTATATAACATCATCTGAAACTTAATGACACAAAATAGTCATGAAACCTGGTGTTGAATGAGCTCAGCTAGACTGTTTGCACTTGAGATTGTTAAAACAATTTCAGTCCAATGATGGTTGAGCTGGAACTGACTCAAAAGCACTGTCAACCATTTATGTATTGCTTGGGATGATCACCTGTAATTTTTTTGTGCATCTTCTTCTCTATATGGATTTATATGTGATTCTGATATGATGGCTGTAGGATATAGACAGACTTTTGACACAGTAGAACAGAATTCCATGACAGAGAGCATCAGTCACCATTTATGAGTCTAGACATCTCATGACACTTTCTGTGTTTTCTCCCACAGATGTGAATTGTTTTCCAGGGGAGCAGAATGAAATTGCACTGTGAGGAGATGAACACAGGAGAATTTGCAGACACATTTAAAAAACATCGCATGCAAATTTCAAAAGTTCTCTTTCTTTTTCTTGTCTCTGAACTTAACTATGAATTATTCTCTGGTAAGGTCAAGAAGTGGCTGAGGCCCAAGCATGTTTGACAAAGCTACCTGATAAAAAGAAAAATGTTTTTAGCTTTATGACTAGAGAAGAAATAGATTAACCCTCCCAATCAATCCTTCTGTGAACTTGAAATGTCTGTCTACTGATGCTAGTGGTCCTTGTGTGGGACAGGACAGTGTACTCTCTCACTCACCAGCCATTGTATTCCCTATGTAAATAAATCATAGTCATTACTGAGAAAAGATTTTCTAAGCAATTGATTGCTTTTTGTTCTGTAAGTTTTTTCTGATCTTTTTCTATGCTACTGTTTCTTGTACTTTGCCTAGGGGGTTCCAAAGTTATATATATGTGTGCATGCATACTTGTGTGCCTAAATGATTTAAAATGTTTTACTAACAAAAGCAAGGAAACAGTTTTCTTTTCATGTCTGAGAAAACCAATGGACGGCTTCATCATTAACTCTATTTAAAACAAACTTAAATGGTAAATTTAGCCAAGTCATGACAATTTATGCTTCACCTTCCTTATTGGGCTACATTGGATATGGGATTTAATGTATTCAGGAACATAAATGAACCTATAAATATTAAAGCCTGATGTATTCAGTTTCACATACATTAAACAAAGCCTACTGTGTGTCTTATCCAATGTCTCTAGTTTACAGATGTTAAAGTGGATGTGCTCAGTCCCCAAGAATTCCTTGGTACCTTTGGGTCATTGTCATGTACTTTTGCTCTTCTCCTGGTGTAAAAATATAGGAAGAGATGGATCACACACAATGGCTTTTATGAGATCCTTTTTACACCACTGATAAGAAAAGCAGAAACAGAGATCAACATGACAAGATGAAATCACTTGGGCTTACTTGATATGAGTGCAAGGGAGTGTAAAACAAACTTCATGACTACCTTTCAGGGCTCAGGTGAGGCAGAAGACAGCATCTCTGCAGTAGGGAGGTGGTGAGGTGGAAAGTAGGCATGACTGGGGGGCTTAACTAAACTGGAACATACTTGATTTTTATTCTGGCAAAATTAGGGAGTTGGGAGCTGTGGGTTGTAGATATTCCTTGGACTCTCCCCCAGCCTGGTTACCCTCCTCATGTCCCAGTAAAAGGGAGAACAGACCAGGAATCTTTCGGAAGAGGATGTTCTTAATGTCTTTTATCTGTAAACACGGGCTCTAATCTAGGGGCACATCTGAGACCTTGGTAGTCAGTAAGCCTTTGCTTTTAGGACCCAATTTACATATGAAGGCACTCTGAAGGCAATTGCTGGATGAGTTAATCTATCTGAACAGCAAGCAGCAGGATACAGTGCAGTTGCTAGACTGCACTGAGTTTCAGTCTTGGCTCTGCCACTTTTACCTGTAGTCTGGCAACAATGCTATATATGGCCTATCAACTAGGATCCAACCAAACCAAAACAAAATAATGGAAGAAAGAAGCCATTCTCTGGTTTTAACAGTGGTAACACATATGGCTGAGGTTTGCTTAATTGGTAACAGGGGTGAATTATTGGATCTCAGAGTCTGAGGTCAGCTGGCACCTGGCCACTAACCAAAAGAGATTGGTTAATAACACAATCTCTAACTACATTCTAACTATTTGTTCTTATACCCACATGTAAGTGTAGTTATGGCTCCCAACCAAGGAAACCTCTCTTTCAACAGAGGAAGATTTCTATAGAAAACCACAGCTGATCAAAATGTAGAGTTGTGGGTTGAGCAGTTTGTATTTGAACTATATAAACAAAAACAAAAGGCCATAAATGTGTGTGGGGGGTGATGTTACATGGGAGGAGCTGGGGGGGGAAATAGAGGGGAAATTATATAATTTAAAAATAAATGAAGAAAGAGTTTTTGTTAAGTGATGTGAGATATTTTTCTGTATGCTGTGAATTACCATTGGATAATACAGGAACTGTTTTGGCCTTTAAGCAAAGCAGCTTATAGGGAGGTAGGAAATCCAAGCATAGATACAGGGGAAGGAGGGTGGAGTCAAGAGACCAGCAAGCTAGTGCCCGAGAGAGAAACATGTCATAGGACACAGGCAATCCACAGCCACGTGGCAAAAGATAGATGAATAGAAATGGGTTAAGATGCAAAAGCTAGCTAACAAGAAACCTGAGCCAGAGGCCAAACAGTTTGTAATTAATATAAACCTTTGTGTAATTATTTGAGCTAAGCAGCTGCGGGCAGGTCCAGACCTCTGGGCTAGGCTGGGCCAGAAACTTTCAACTACAGTTAAGTTTTTTTTTTTTTTCCTTTATTTTGTATTTATTAAAAAAAAAAAAAAAACACA
>PVIH01026246.1:0-19118 GCA_004025045.1 Sigmodon hispidus | reverse complement strand
GTGTGTCTCCTGTCACCTCTCTGGTCAGGGTTCGAATCCACCCCTCAGAGACCCCTGCAGTTGGTTTGCTCAGTTCACTCAGTTCGGGGTCGCAGTAGGGATCCTTGCAGATACCCTCAGCAGCAGCAGGAGCTGTGGGTGTGGCCAGGTGCAGAGTTCAGCTGCCCCCTGCTCCAGAGTGTGCTGGGACGCCGCAGAGAGCACCGGTCCTGGCCTGTCCAGTCCATTTGTATTTAGCAAATTCAGAACTCTTTCTTTTTCTATCCTACATTGGTGAATCCAAAATTTTGTAATTAATTCACTCTCTATACTAACTTTATTACAAACCCAAAATATCTTTTTAGATTTCAAAACATTTTCTTAAATAAAAAATTTAGGCTTTTATGTCCTTCAGCCTTCTTATACATTTTATAACTCTTGTGTGAGTTTGTTTGACTAATTTAGTAACAGGAAAACTATAATTATGACTATCTCATCTTCAACCCTATCAGAGACCCGAGAAGTATATATTACTAGAGTAAACAGGAAGTGCAGAGAAAACATATTCCAAAACTATAGAATATTCAAATACAACTGGCTACCTCTAGAGACAACCAAGGTTCCTCTGCAGCATTGGGTCATCTATCTTCAGCCAATATGCCTAGGATATCTGACAGAATTTTCTATGAAATAGAAATTTTGAAGTACTATCCCACTTTGTGTTGACAGTGTCTGGCAGTAGCCTTCTTTTGTGTCCTATTTATCCAATTTGGACCACATACTGTCACCAGCTGAGGTAAAAGCAGTTTTTTACCCAAATGTCTACCTTGGTCACAATAAAAGCAAATCAACAAGGAGGCACTTCATTGTCCATCACCTGTTTCTGAAGTAAATTGGTGCTACCAGGAGCAAACTTGTCTCACTGTCATAAAAACTTTTAAGTTATTAAAATATTTTAAATGCCAAATTTTTATGATATTTAGATATACAGAGATATATCTAAAGTATCTCTGTTTAACCTTGAAATCAGATCCTTAGGGGGTCTCCCCATTCTAAATTTACCTTTATTAATTTTAAAGTAAACCTATAAGTTTTTGTTTCCTCTGAAAACAAAGGTATAACATCTCCCCAAATACAACATACTTCTTGACTTTCATTTTGAAGTTAAGAGATTCTTAAAATATATAGCTTGGCTTAATTTAACAGTTTTCATAATTCAAACTCTCTCAGCAGCTATTATCTTTTGTATATTAGTATTTAAAAAAATTCAGAGTCAATAAGCTTCCATAGAAGATCCAGACACCCTGTGTATTTTTCATCTTTATACAGCTTATTCTTTTTATATTACTTCATTATTCTTTAAAGAATTTATTATTTTTATACTATTTTTCTATGGCTATCTATACTCATATTCTTTACTTTCTGTAGCATTTAAGCACATTTCTAAATATATTATACCTGTTCAAAAATTTTCTTTGTCTGGACTTGACTTTACTAAGTGCCTGTGCCTGCATACTCACATTCTCTGATGTGTGAGCTAAATTTTAAACTGCTAGCAGGCACTGGAGGCCTCACTCCTACCTTGTCAGTTCCTAGCAGCCTAGCCTCATGTAGTGGTACAGAGCAGGGGCCAGATTTATTACTCCAGCTCTTTAAATTTGCTGAGCCTTTTTTCTTGAACCTGCTGCTCAATTGCATTACTACATAACAGGGTGTCTTAAAGCAGTCATGCCTCTGTACTTCTTGAAGCGCTGTGTATGTGCTCACATTGATCACCATTTATTGGAAGCTTTTCTGCCAGTTGCCAGCTCACAAACAGCAACATGGAGACTTATTAATTATGAAAGCTCAGCCTTTGTTTAGGCTTATCCCACTAGATTTTATAACTTAAATTAATCCATCTAAATTAGTCTAAATTTTGCATCATGTCTTTATTTTTCTTTTATTCTGCGTGTCTGACTTCCCCAATGTCTTAATGGTATCTAGATTCACCTCTTTCTTCCCCTTTATCTGCCCAAAAGTCCTGATTATTTCTCATGACTACCTTATTGGCCTTTTTGCTTTTTATTAAATCAATCACAGTAATATATCTTCACATAGTTTACAGGTATCTGAGATGGGAATGCTCATCTGTATACTGTGAAATTCATTCTTTTTTATTGTTTTTTGAAAATCAATATCAAATATTATATAAAAAGCAAAACATTCAGAATAGGTAACAAAAAACCCATATAGTAATAAAACTCTTTTCTCTAAAATATATGAACATAAAAAAGTAAAATATAAAGCTTCCCAAGCCAGGTTAGGCTCAGCTACAGATAAAGAAAGCACAGTAGTTTGGGGCACCATAGAAGAAGTAGTTTGGGAAACTGAGGTTCAAAGGAGGAGTGCAAAGTCAGACAAACACGACTAAGCCACCAAAGAAGAAACAGGTAGGAATACAAGTGATCTTACTGGGCCACAGGTCACATGACAGAATAGATTAATGGTAATAGGTTGAATTAAGATGAAAGAGTTAGCTAACAATGTGCCTGAGACATAGGCCCAACAGGATGAAATAAATATAAGCATCTGAGTCATTTCTGAGGGAAGAAGCAGCTGCAGGCAGTTCAAACTTCTGGCCCGTACAGGGTCAGAAATCTCTTGTAACAGGTATCTCCCAACAAAAGTACAGTAAGTGACAGCAGCAATGTTATAGTTAACCAATGGCTGTCTCATAGACTTAATACTCACTCAAAAATGAGAGAAATCATGATTGGTATTCAAATTTTACAAAACTTTCTGTACCACTAAGGTCATGAGCCTCAGAAAATAATCTACTCCTGCAACTTTGCCAGTCCATCATAATTTTTTAGATGGTTCCTTAGATTTATTAAGATGATCTTGATATATAAACCTGAGAAGCCAAGGCTTGTAAAAATATTCATGGGCTAAAGCAAGCAGGGAGAAATATATTGAGGCTCCACCCCAAAGAGAAACCTAAAATTCAGCTCTGTGCTTTCTAATGGCCCAGCCACAATTCATTGTCTAAGAGAAAAAAAATGACAGTAATCCTGAGGTAGTAAGTATAACCCAGAGCATAGAGATTAAAACAAAAAACAAAAAACAAAAAACACTCCTGTACAGATCTTTACACAGGGGACATCTTCATTGTTCCTAGAATAAAAGTGACTGCTGTGGTATAGGGGTGTTATTTACAAAACCCTTTGTCAAAGTATGAAGAAGTTGTTTATGGCCTTCTACCAAAATTAGCTTTTCAGAGGGGCTACAACTATATGATCTAATGGTCATCTCTCCTATAGTGAACCAGAAATAAAATGGTGAGATTCCAGAAACAAATTAACTCATTCTTAAGGATATACAAGGATAGAAAGTGTGATTTCTTTGTTAATAATAATAATAATAATAATAATAATAATAATAATAATAAAAAACAAATATCCATTAATATTTTTCTCAAATCATGACTGATGGCTTATACCTTTAATCCCAGCATTTAAGGGGATAAGAGCAATAGAATCACCATAAATTCAAGGTTAACCTAGGCTATTGAGTTCCAGAGCAGCTTGGGATACAGAATGAAACCATGTCTCAAAAATAAACTAAACAAATAAAACAAAAACCAAAATATGAAGTTAATAATGAAGCTCAGTTGGTAGAGTGTTTGCCTAGCATGCGGAAGACCCTCAATTGTAATTGAGCTACATTAACTGGGTGTGGTTGCTAATATCCCCTAATTTCTTACTAAATTCTAAATTTCATTCTCATACTAAAAGTGAAATGTGACTATCAATCCTCATCAAAAAAGTCTCTCTTTACAGCAAATGTAGTCCATCACAAATAAAAAGTATAATTGTATGCATTTCAGTGATAACAGATTGTGAGAAGCTCATCCCTGGTGAGTACACATAGATTACAGCTTCTCCATCTATGGCTCAGGCTTTAAATTGAAAATTTTTTGAAGTTTAAATTTAGTGAAGTTTAATCTTAGTAGAAATTTAATGATCTTTTTAAATGGTGTTTCAATGAGAATACCTAACTATGTATGTCAAGATCATGATTTAATGCTGTGATAATAACAAATGATACCTTTGAATGAAGGCATCTTATACCAATAAATATGCTAATACAAAAGAGAAAACATTCATTTAGTCTCAGCCCTAACAACTAGGGAATGTCTAAACAATAAAAAGGATGTTCTCCAAGGAAGAGCCTCCACATGATTATTCAATACTAAGTGAATCACCATAAGAGTGTGTGTGTGTGTTTCTGCATGTATTCATGCAAGCATTATGTCTGTCTGTATGTATGTATGTATGTATTGTGTAATATGCAGACAGAATGTCATATTAATCTATGTAGAAATATAGATAGGTATATAATGACAGATAGATGATAGACAGACAGACAGGTAGGTTCATAGACAGAAAGATGATGTTTAGATGAATAGATAAATATAGAGAGATTCAGACAGACAAATAGATGGCTGTGTGGATGGAAAACTATTTTAGTAAATGGAATGGATGGATGAATAAATGATGATGATGATAGATAGATAGATAGATAGATAGATAGATAGATAGATAGATGTTGTTAGATAAATGAAACTTTAATGTAAAAAGTAGATCATGAGATTTAGATAGGTCAATTGGGTAGATTAAATGGGTTTAAGGGACAGACTGGAAAAAGACAATAATATAGTTATCGTAAAATTTCTAACTAGCTAAATATTCCATACTTAATCTTTGCATCTGGTGAAAACATAGTTCATGTTTAAATGAATATTCCACTGAAAATCATATAACAAGAAAGCAGAACAATTTTTTTAAAAAAAATTCAATTATTCTTTAAATTAGTGATTTTTTCTTTATTTATTTTGTATTTATAAAAAAACAGTAAAATGAATTTAAAATGCTGAAAAGTTAACAATAACTATAAAGAAGATAAAAATCATAAACATGACTTATCAAGGGTGATAATGCAAATAAGATTGCTACACTTATATTTACTTTGTGTTCAGCTTTCCCTCTGAATTTTCTTTTTTCCATCTCTGTATATCCTTATTCAAGGTCCCTTCCCCCTCCCACCACATCAGGTCATTTTTCTTCTCCACAACTCCCCATCCCCTCCCTGGGCAGGGAGCAGACAGTCCTATGGTCCCACTGACCCAATAATGCTTGGATCAGTCTCCACTCCTGGCCAAATCCAGTTTTGTCACCCCTCCCTCAAGAGTGAGTCAGGTGTTCCTATAGTTGGAGTGGGATCTGAAGGGTCAGTCCAGGGTGTTTCTGATCCCAAGATGTTCAGTGGTTGTGGTTTGCCACTTGGGCATGCTTGGCTTTTTTTCTTGTTTGTTTGTAGTAATAAAATGATATCCTAAAATTCGCAGGCAAATGGATGGATTTGGAGAATATCCTCCTGAGTGAGGTATCACAATCTCAGAAAGATAAGCCCGGGATGTACTCACTCATTAGTGTTCTCTAAACAAACAAATAAATTAGTGATTTTATTTTGATAAGCTAGTATCTTTTAAGTTTAAGCAATATTTCTAAATTATCTATTCATCACTTGCTTGCTGCTGCACATTATTATATAAGATAGAATTCTGTTTATCTGATTAAACAACAAATTTTCAGAATAAAATCCAGTTTGCTCAAATAATCATGCAGTGTTTATCACCTTATTCTTTCTATCTAGAACCAACACTACTGGGATATGTACAGTAAGTACTTAAATTATTTGAGAAGATAAATACAAAAATACATTTTGAAGAAGAAATGTAAAATCAAAATCAACTGAACACATTGAGAATGTTTAAATTTGTAAATACATATCCAGCCTATTCAGATGACCCATGAAAAATATTTCCATCTCTTGTATACTATAACCTGTATGCCCATCATTTTAAAAATAAGTATAAAATAGAATGCTTATGGAAAACATTTTCACAGGTTTACGTATGTTGGTACTATTGAGGGTATGTGTACGATGCTCAAATTTCGATTCCACAAGTGAAATTTTCCAAATTAATTTACATACTCTTAGTACTTCGTCACCAAATATTAAGAATTCTCTATTAGACAATACATTTGTTATGGCCAAAGTTAATGCTAAATTATCAGTGAGGGCCAAATAATTCTATAAAACCATATGCAAGTATATTTATCCAAATTTGTTCTCCATGTCTACTTGTAGCACGTTGTTCACATATTATTTAGAATAAAAACTCCAGGGAATGACACTAAATTTTGTAAAATTCTGAGTTGTCAAGTCATTGAGGTGTAAAATACAGAGTTTGTACCTGCATATGTTTGATATAATGAGATGTCCCAGTTGAAACTGTCAAATGTAGTTCATGAAGAAAAAAATAATATATTTCATGTACAAAGTCATTGTAGGAAAAAACAAGAGTTCTAGAGTCAAACAGCAGTGTGAATCCATCTACAACCTTCAAGTCTTTCAAAGAACCTTGTGCAAAGTGATCCAATGGTGTTTATTTGAGTTTCCTATTTGTGGGAGTAATTGTGAAATGACTTTAACTTCTTACTTAAAACATTTAATCACCTAAGTCAGTGCTAAACATATCAGAAAAGATGAATTAAAAGCAATTTTTATTTTTTGAAGTTTTTAATCTATTTTGTCAAATTAAAGAAAAAGAATGTGTATTTGGGCCTTTAAGTTAGATTCATACAAAGGCAAGCAGTTTCCATGTAGTCATCTGTAGATGTGCTTCCAATTGTAAACAAGATGTACCAATTTAAAAAAGGTTATGAGTAAAGCTTCTAGGCCTAGAGAGATTGCTCAGTGGTTAAGAACACTTGTTTCACTGGAAGAAGTGAACTCTGATTCCAGTGCATACATAGTCTACAGCTCTAATCCCAGATAATTGGACACCTTTATCTGGTAACCTCTAGTAAATTCACACATGTAGCATATACTCACAAAGTAACAAACAGACACACACATACAGGTAAAATCAAAACTTAAAAATTGTATAAAAGTTCTTGGTATATAAGTTTTTCACTTGCTTGGTTAGTGTTACCCCAAAATATTTTATATTGCTTGTAGCTATTTTAAAGGGTATTATTTTCCTGACTTCTTTCTAAGGCCATTTAGAATTTGTATCTGAGAGAGCTAATGATTTTTTGAGTTTATTTTGTATCTAGCCACTTTGCTAAAGGTGTTTCTCAGCTGTATGAGTTTCCTGGTAGAATTTTAGAGGTCATTTACATACATTAGTATGTCATACTAGTAATAGTGATACTTAGCTTTTTCTTTTGCAATATGTATCCCTTTTATCTCCTTTTTGTTTTCTTATTATCATAGCTAAAATTTTGAATACTATATTGAATTGATAAGAAAAGAGTAGATAGGCTTGTTCCTGATTTTGGTGAAATTGTTTTCAGTTTTATTCCATTTAATTTGATGTTATCTGTCAGCTTGCTTTGTATTACTTTTATTATGTTTAGGTATGTTCCATATATCGTAAATTTCTCCAAGACATTAATGGAGAAGGAGTGTTAGATTTTTGTCAAAAAAATTCTCAAAGTCTATAAGATGATCATGTTTTTTCTTTTAGTTTGCTTATATGATTAATTATACAAATAAATTTTTCTATGTTGAAACATTTCTGTATCTCGGGGATAAACCATTCTTGATAATGCTGAATAATTTTTTATGTGTTTTTAAATTTAGTTTAACAATTTAATTGAGTATTTTTAATCAAAGTTTATGAGGAAACTTGGTCTGTAAATCTCATTCCTTGTTGAGTCTGTGTATGATTAAGGTATCAGGGTAACTGTGTCTTCAAAAAAAAATGATGATGTTCCTTCTGTGTATATTTTGTGGAACACTATATGAGTACTTGTATTAGCTTTTCTTAGAAATTCTGATAAAATTCTGCACAGGCAATCATCTGGCCTTCAGCCTTTTTTGGTTGGGATACTTTAGAAAAGATATTAGAAGATGGAAAGATCTCCCGTGCTCATGGATTAGTAGAATTAACATAGTAAAAGTGCCTAACTTAACACAATCAATCAACAGATTCAATAAAATCACCTTTAAATTTCTAATACAATTCTTCACTGACCTTGAAGAATAATATTCAACTTTATAAGGAAAAACAAATAAACGGAATATCTAAAACAGTCCCTGGCAATAAAAGAACTGCCAAAGGTATCTATTGTATGAATTCTAGTTAGTATTTAATGAACATCCAGATTCAGATATTGGAGAAAAATTGGAATGTCACCCAGCCAACTTCTCAGGCTACACAGAGTAAATGCTATCTTTAAAATTTCTCCTCCTATCTTGTTACTCCTATAGAATGCCTGAATCTCTGTTCCCCTTGCCTTAAATTTCTTCCCTGCCCAGTTGCTTCACTTCGAGTTTAAACTCTGCATTATTATGCTAGAGTTAGAATTAAAGGTCTGGGCTACTACCATTTGGATTTTAGGCCTTAAACTCAAATATAGAAAGATCTCTGTCTCCTGAGTGATGGGATCAAAGGAGTGAGTTACCACTCTCACCTAGCCTGACTGTGGGTGATTCTGTTCTGAAACTTCAGGCTGATTTTATTAAAGATAAAAGTATCACCACAGATATCACCACTCCTAATGTCAAGTTCTACTACAATGCTTGCTATAGCTTTGAAAATACATACTATTGTCATAAAATAAAACAAGAAGATCCATGGAATTGAATTGAAGCTCCAGACATAAATCCACACAGCTATGGAAACCTGATATTTGACAAAGAACCCAAAATTATACAATGGAAAAAAGAAAGGATCTGCAACCAATGTGACAAAGGATGTCAGAATTTAAAAAAAAAATGGAAATAGACCCATATCTGTCACACACCCAAAAACTTAAGTCCAAGCAGATAAAAGACCTCAACATAAGTCCAAGTATGCCAAATATGATAGATGAAAAAGTGATAAATACCCTTGAATCCATTGACAAAGGAAATAACTTTATAAATAGAACAAGTAATAAATACAACCTCATGGAACTGAAAGCTATAAGGCAAAGAACATTGTCAATAGGACAAACTGGCAGCCCAAAGAATTGGATAATATGTTCACAAATCCAATACCTAACAGAAGGCTTATTTCCAAAATATATAATGAACATAATAATCTAGATATCAAAAAATTCTAAATAATCAAATATTTCATAATGGGGTACAGACCTAAACAGAATTCCTGACAGATAAATTTCAAATGGCAGAGAAACACCTAAAAAAATGTTCAACATCCTTAACCATCAGGGAAATGCAAATTAAAACAACTCTGAGATACCATTTTATATCTGTCAGAATGACTAAGATCAGAAACACAAATGACAGTTTATGCTGGAGAGGATTTGAAGCAACAGCAGAAACCTCCATTGTTGGCGGGCATGCAAACTTGTATGCTACTTTGAAGATTAACATACTGATTTCACAGAAAGCTGAGAATCAATCTCCCTAAAGATCCAGTTATACTGTTCATGAGTATATACCCAAAGGATTCTCAATCATACAACAAAGATTCTTGCTCAACTATGTTTATAGCAGCTTTATTCATAATACCCAGAACATATAAACCTAGATTTCAACTAAAGAATATATAAACAAACTGTGGTACATTTACACAATGGAATATTATTCAGATGTTAAGTAAAATGATATCATGAAATGTGAAGGCAAATGGAAGAAACAATAAAATTCATCTTGAGTGAGGTAATCCAGAACAAGAAAGACAAGAATAGTTTACACTCACTTATATGTGGAAATTACCTGTAAAATAAATGATAATCATGCTACAATTCCGAGACTTAGAGAGGCAGTTAACTAGTAAGGTGAAGGAGTATACATGTGTCTCACTAGGAAGAGGAAATAGAAGAGATCTCCTGAGTGAAATTGGGGAGCAAATGAACATGGAAACATTAGTGATCAGTATAGGTGGTGGATGAAGGAGGATAGTTCTCAAAGAGATGAATGGAAAGGGGGCAATTTGGGTTTAGGTAGAAACATGATGCAAGGGAAACTCCCAGCAGTCCACTCTGCAAGGATAAGTACAGCTAGATTTTTTTCTTTTATTATTATTATTATTATTATTATTATTATTATTATTAAAGTCATACCAAATTGGCCCTCTCCATTCTTCAGATAAGATGTATCCAGGTTGTTTCCAGGTTCTGGATATTACAAGTAGTGCTACTACAGACATAGTTGAACATGTACCCTTGTGATGTCATTGAGATTTCCTTGGGTATATGTCCAAGAGTGGTATCATTGGGATTTGAGGTAGATTGATTATTAATTTTCTGAGAGGTCACCATATTGATTTCCAAAGTGACTATACAAGTTTTCACTCCTATCAGTCTTAGAGGAGTAGTCCCTTTTCTCCAATGCTCTTCACCATAAGCTATCATCAGTGTTTTTGCTCTTAGCCATTCTGAAAGATGTAAAATGACATCTCAAAGTCATTTTGATTTGTATTTCCCTGATGACTAAGAATGTTGAGCAATTCCTTAAATGTCTTTTGGCCATTTGAGAATGTTCTTTGAGAGTTTTCTGTTTAGTTTTATAGCCCATTTTTTTTTAATTTAAAGGTTTTTTTTCCTATATCTACCACTGCTTCCCCTCCCTTCCCTATTCCCAGTCCTTTCCAAATCTCCCTCTGCCTCCTCACACCCCATTCCCCATCCATTACCTAGGGAGGGCAAGGAGTCCCATTTTTAAAATTGGATTGCTTTGTATTTTAATGTATTGTTCCTTGAGTTATTTACATATTTTGGAGATCACCCCTCTGTCAGGTGTGGTGTTGGTGAAGATCTTTTTTCAATTTTGTAGGTTGTCTTTTTATCTTATTTACTGTGTCCTTTTCCTTACAGAAGCTTCTCAGTTTTAGGAGGTCCTGTTTATTAATTCTTTTTCTAGCTGTCTGTGTTACTAGTGTTATATTTATGAAGTATTCTTTTCTGCCAATGTGATTAATCCCAATTTTTACAAAAAATGTTTTCCACAGAACAAAAGAGACATGGTGATAAGCATTTCTGTTCTACAATAATAGTGCATAAATTGTACAAAACAACAGAGAGTATCTGAACTATAATATAACAGCATACTATGTCTGGTGTTCCTGAACACATGGTAACATTTAGTACAAATCTTTGTTTATAATCAAATTATCAAGGAAAAACATGACAGTTGTTGATGGAACCTGCTTATGTAGTAAATACAGAATGTTAGCAATAGCAATATTTCAAATTATTGAATATCCAGCCAGGTGTGGTGGCACACACTGTTAATTCCAGCAGACTAGTTGAGAAGCAAAAGCAGAAGAATTTTGTGAGTTGAAGACACTCTGTTTTACATAAAGAGTTTCTGGCCAGCCATGGCTACAAAGACGCCATTTAAAAGAAAAAAAAGAATTTCTAATGACTCTTTATTATGATAGTCGTAGAATATTTAGAAATGAATTATTGAAACTCCAAATGTAAATTATGGATAGAAAGAAGTAGTTAGCCTGAATTCTTGGAAGCAGACATCATGCTTTGAAATTTTATGTCCATTAATTTTCTTTTTTTTTTTTAATATTTGACAGGTTAGATAAGTACTTTCTGTGCAATTGGTGCCATTCTTGATCATGAGATCAATTTATTTCTGTTAGAATAGAAATAGTGTTCTACTCCATGCTTATAATTTATAAGTATCTCTTCTTAATTTAAGATAACAATGAAAGCTGAAGGCTAGATTTAGTAAAAATCAATGTAATCAGGAATAACAAAGAGATCTTGCAATAGAGCTATGATGGAAAATGGGGCAATGAACTGAAAAGTAAGAGTCTGAAAGTACAGAATGTAAAGCTGCAGTATAAATACATTAGCACTTGGAGACAGGTACACATAACACCTAACAAAAAAGACAATAAAAGAATATTTATCTGTTTACACAGGGATACCAAAGTCCAGAGAAAGTAAAATACAGTTATAAGTTCAAGTTAGTCAAGAAATCACAAACCACTAAAGAAATGAAATTTCAAACTTAAAGGATATGTATTAAATTGAAATTGACAAAATAATTTGTTATACATGTAATAATATTAGGTAACTGCCCCACTTGGGGCCATCATTACCATTAGAGTGGAAATAATTTTTTGCCATGGGTCAAACTCTATATGTGGCCTAGCAAGTCCTAAAAGAGCTGTTTTTTGCAATTGAAAGATAAGTAAATTGTGGCTGTAGGGGTTTCCTACATGTATTCTACAAAGGGTAACACAATTTACCTTTCTACAGATGGAACTAAGCTGGACTCTCAGGGTGTTTTTTAACATCACTTCTTAATAGAACAAAGCTGTGAGTGGTCTTGGTACCTTTTAAACTTTAATTTAATTATATTAATTTCAGTTGTAGTGTATGTGTCCTTTGTGATACAATACAGTATGGTATCTTCAAATCTTACAAAAATAACTTATTTTCTCCTGAAATTATGAATGTGATATCATGTTATTAAGTTTATGCTTTATAAGATATATTTTATGTAATAATATTTATATGCTTGAAATTGGATACAACAAAAATTTTGTTTGTTCTTAAAAAGCAAATATTTTTCTCGATTCAAACATGCATATAAATTATATATACATTTAAATAAAACTAGGGAATTTTGAATAATACTTGAAATTTCTATATATTTTAAAGAAATATTTTGCAGGCAATTGCTAATTTTGTAATCATATGCAATGTATGCCTCAGGACAAAATTATATTATATGACTTATTTTTATTCTCTCTTACTTAAAATGAGGTTTAAACATATAGAGTGATAAAAAATAAAAAATGGTTATTATCACTTTATTTTGCAATATTACATTTTATTTTAACAAAAAATAAGGGCCCCATTATTTCTAACAATATCTTATAGAGCATTTTAAATTGTAAATTGTAAAATTTATCTGAAAGCTATAATCCAAAAAGTAATTTTATTTTAAGAGTGATTATTTCTCTGGATTTCTTCAACTTGGGCCAAGATTATTCTTTAATCTTTAAATATATGATCAACTTAATAAGCTGCTAAGTCATTCTTAAAACAAACAAGTGAACAAAGAAATCAATTTTTAAAAGCAAAATAATGATCCTATTCTGTCATTCTTTGTGATAGAACCAGAACAAAACTACTTCTGAAAACTGAATAAAATTATCAAACATTAACAAAAAAGAACACTTAAAATATCAGGTTTGCATTTACTTACTGATTTTCAGAGCTCTTTTGAAATTCTAGTGACATTATAATTATTGTTCTTTCCATATTTTCTTATTTTCCTCAGCCTATTGAAGAAATGATGCATACATGCAAACAGTCAGCCACACTCCCTCTGTTTGCCATCCATCCTTTGAGACTGTTCCTTGGTAACCCTTTCAATGAGGAAAAGAGAGAATGAAAATGAAAGCTCTCATTCAATGAGACTTAATTTTGGCAATCATTTTAATCTTTAGAATGTTTTTCCTTTTATCTAGTAAATATCTAATCAATCACATGAATTAAAAAATCCATTCATTTTCAATTTTGCATTTGGAGATTTCATCATTCTTGTGAAAAGAAGGTTGTACATCTGATAGGTGTCATCTGGAATTGAGTCTGTATTCTACAGATCATTGACAAATAGTGCACAGAGCTATTCCACCAAATTATATTCAGTATGAGTGGATGTAGAGACTCTAACAAATGCTGGGCACAGTGACATCTGTAACTATGTAAAGGGATCGATTTGCATGCCATCTGGCACCAAAGAGTTGAGCTACTTCAAGTCTTAATGGAGACATTTTGGTTCTGGCAATCAGGGTTACAGCTATGTGGTGAGTGAAGTGTTCCCATAGAGAAACTGTCAAGAGTGCTATGGACTTAAAAAAAGCCCAGGCAGCACCTTTAGAGCAGCTAGAATAATATCTCTATCGCGCCCCCCACCCCGCACCTGTAAAGCATCAAAGAAAAGAATTTCTCTTCTTTTGGAGGATCCAGAAGGGTTTACATTTCATATCATTCCCCATGTATTAAAATTTACCCTTTAAGTCAGTTTTCGTGCCATTATCCTCAAGAGTCAATTACAAGTAAGATGGGCTGGGGTGCTCGAAACGTTCCTTCCAAGGTGCAACATACTGTGTCTCTAAGTAACAGCTGGAGAGAAAATTACAGTCATTAGGGTGCAGTGGTAAAGAGTTTTTATTTCTATTTAATTCAAATTAAATCTGATTGAAAATACAAGGGGAAGAGGGGTGGTTATTGCCAGGAACACCATTACAGCTTCTGTTGAGCATTTGCACAGACCCTTTATTAAAACGAGACTGACAGTTCTAGCCCCTCCACTGCTATTCTGTTTAGTTTCTTTTCCCCACGATCCTCCATATAAGAGCTTCTGGTTGAAAGCAAAATTAGAGAGTAGAGATAGTAAAGCATAGGAAGGGAGGCCTGAGCATAGCAATTCATATTAGAGATTATACAAAAGTAAGTAAAGCTTCTTTCACCATTGTAGAGAATGTCTTCACATGAAGAAACTCCTTAACTGGTTTGTGATATCCCTGGGCTAAAATGAATAAAGATTCCTTAAACCTTTGTCTTCTTTCCTATTTTATTACTTCTTTTATTGCAATGCCGTGCTTCTGTTAATACTCATAATAATTACCACTGATTTCTAATTTAACATAGTAGATTTTTAAAATGTGAATGATAGTTGAATAGCATGGGCATTTTGTAGGACCACTGGCAGTGGAACCAGAATTTATTTCTCCTACATGAACTGGATTCCAGGAGTTTATTTCCTACAGTAGAACACCTTAATCAGCCTTCAGAGTGAGGGAAGGGGCTTGGTACTACCTCAACAGGATATGCCAGACAGCATTGACTCAAGCTAGGAGTTCTTACTCAGTATAATGAACAGACAGGTTATGGGTTTATGGGAAGCTGGGAAAGGACGGGGAAGAGAAGAGGGAGAGGAAACCATGGTGGGTATGTTAAAACTTTTTAGATTAAAAAATAATTTGCAGTAATTTCTATACTGTTTCTTGTTCCTCAGCAAATGTGGTCACCCAGTCTTTTCCTATTTGCATAGTCTTTTATTTAAACAAAACAGAGATGTTCTTTGTGGTTACAAATGACCAAGTGTGGTTTTATCTTTTCTCCTTTTCTTCTTTCTTTTTACTGTTTATTTCATTTCTAAGTCTCCTTTATGAGTTTCTTGTTACAAACTATAACAAATTTATGTATTCAAGACAATGAAAATTTAGAATTGGATAGTTCTGAAACACAGAAATCTTGAAATCAGTATGTCAGCAGGGCTGAGCTCCATTGGAGGTTCCCAGTGAGAATTCTCTCGTACTCTTAGCACATGGTAGCTGTCTGTGGGTTTCTCTTTGTTTTCTCTGGCTTATAAAGAGCCTTGTAATTACACTGAGCCCATATGGAACATTTAAGTTCATCTCCCATCCTAAAGTATTTAATGTAATCTTATCTGCAAAAGTCTTTGTCATGTAATTTAACACAGTTCGAAGGACTAGGATACAGACAATTCCGTGGGCCAATTATTTTACCTAGCATAGACATAAAAAGACTAAATGAGCTCATCAGAAATTGAAATTTTCCACCCTTATTTAATGCTCTCATGTTTCTGGTAAATTGGATAAGGCTGTTACAGTCATCAGAGGAACAGTCTCAGATGAAAGAAAAGAGAAATAAGTCACACTGGTGCCTCTAAAGATGCATAGATTCTCCTATGCCTGAGCCATGTACAATGTTCAGAGACTGAGAGAACTAATATTTCTTCCCAATCAGCTGTAGATCTACTGTTATTTGGAACTTAAGGAGATAATTAATTGTTAAGGAGAACAATACAACTAGGTCCACTTAAGTAAACAAAATTGAGCAGTAAATAGATAATGAATAGAGAGCACATTTAGTCAGGATCATTATGGTAGAGTTTGTGTATTTAGGCATCCTGTTCTAGATACCTATGAACAAGTATTCTAAATGTCACTTATAAAAATATATGATGCCGAGAATATACTTATTGTTTCCATTGTCAAAATAATCATTATCCAGACTTGGCTTTGTGAAACTGGGACTAGAGTTTGTGTGGTGTGTTATTTGTGCTGCTGCAGGGAGGTGGGCAGAGAACATAGCAAAGCTAGAAAAGCACAATAAGGCCTAAGAAAGACTGGATCAAGGAATAGTAAAAATAAATGCTTCTTTTGGGTATGAAAAGAGTTCTGAGACACGAACCAAGAGCTTTGAAACTCCATCCATATCTAGAGCACACTCAAAGAAGGCTCTAGGTCATGCCACGCTGGGCCCCATCTCCAGGGCAAATGTGTAATCAGAAAAGGACCAAGGGCTTTGAAACTTTTTCTGTCCCTATCCAGAGAGAAGCCAAAGGTCCCCACCCCAGTGCCACAGTCTGGAGAATTCCTCTTCCCGAATGGGCTCATACCCAAGGGTCTGATCTCAGACTCCTCCCAGCAGAAGGCTATAGGCACTGCCTGGCTGGGCCCCATCACCTGGGTGAACTGCATCATCAGATAAGGATTGAGGTCCTTGGAAACGCAGTCCCCTGTCCAGAGCAGATTCAAAGATCTAACAGATCCCTTGCTCACAGCAGACAGGAGACACACAAGCCCTCTAACCACAACTGAGTAGGAGCTGACTAATTGCGAACCACTGAAGCTATGGGTAGATGCCAGTGCAAGAATACATATAGCAATATAAAGAACAACAAGGCAACACCAGAAGAAACTAATGGTTCTACAACTACAAGACCTGAACAGAGAAAAGAAGAGGCATCAGAAGGAAACAAATGCATAAACACCTATATGAAGGCTATTGAAGCCTTCAAAGAGAATATAAAAAATTCCCTTAAAGAAATAGAAGAAAATACAAACAAAAAATTGGAAGAGATAAACAAATCCTGGAAAGAAAAGCAAAAAATGAAAGAAACATTCCAGGAACTAAAAACTGAAATAGAACAAATAAAAAAAAGGCACAAAATGAAGCAAAGGTGGAAATAGAAATCCTGAAAAAAAGAGCTGGAAACACAGACACAAGCATAGCCAACAGAATGCAAGAGATGGAAGAGAGAATCTCTGGAGTGGAAGACTCAATAGTGGAAATAGATACAACAGTCAAAGAAAACACTAAAACCAAAAAAGCAATAACACAAAACATTCAGGAAATTTGGGACACCATAAAAAGACCTAACCTGAGAATAATAAGAATAGAAGAAGAAGAAGAATACCAGCACAAAGACACAGATAACGTATTCAATAAAATCATAGAAGAAAACTTTCCCAGTTTAAAGAGATGCCTATAAAGATACAGAAGCTTTCATAAAACTAAATAGTTTTGACTCTCCAGAAAAAGTCTGCTTGCCACATAATAATCAAGCCACAAAACATTCAGAACAAAGAAAAAATTTTAAGAGCTGCAAAAGAAAAGAGCCAACTTACCTATAAAAGCAGACCCATCAGAATAACATCTGACTATTCAATGGAAACAATGAAAGCAAGAAGGTCTTGGGCAGAAGCTATACAGACACTGAAAGAGCAAGGCTGGTAACTTAGACTACTGTGCCCAGCAAAACTATCAATCACCATAGAGGAAGTAAACAAAATATTTCATGACAAAGTCAGATTTAAACAATACCTATCTACAAATCTGGCCTTTCAGAAAGCATTAGAGGGAAAACTCTAATTAAGAATCACAGATACACCCATGAAACCACAAAACAATCAATAACCCCACAGAAGAAAAACCCAGATAAAAAATACATAAAACCCATCACCAAAAAAAGCAGGAAACATCAATCAGTGGTCACTAATATCCCTTAATATCAATAGAATCAATTCAATTATAAAAAGACACACACTTACACGATGGATACAAAAACAGAAACCATCCTGCTGCATACAAGAAACACACCTCAACCTTAAAGTCAGACACAGGCTCAGAGTAAAGGATTGGGAAAAGATTTTCCAAGCAAATAACCCTAAGAAACAACCTTGGGTTTCCATCCTAATACTGAACAAAGTAGACTTCAAACTAAAATCATTAAAATAGACAAGGATGGACATTACTTATTCATCTCAGGATAAATTGGTCAAGATGAGATTTTAATTCTGAATATGTATGCCCCTAATAACAGGGCAACTATCTATGTAAAAGAAGCAATACTAAAGCTCAAATTCCACATCAACTCTCACACCCTAATAGTGGGAGACCTCAATACCCCACTTTCACTCTTGGATAGATCAACCAGACAGAGACTCAACAGAGAAATAAGGAGTCTAACAGATGTTATGATGCAAATGGCTTTAATAGATATTTACAGAAGCTTCGACCCAAACACAAAGGAACATATTTCTCAGTACTACATGGGACTTCCTCTAAAACTGACCACATAATTGGCATAAAGTAAATATCAATAGATACAAAAAAAAGCAGAAATGGTCCCTTGTATCATATCAGTCCACGATGGCCTAAAGTTAGAGTTTAACAACATCAAAAATCACAGAAAGCCTACCACCTCATAAAAACTAAACATCACTCATCTGAACCACGTCTGGTTCAAGGAAAAAATTAAGAAAGAAATAAAAGACATCCTAGAATATACCAAAAATGAATCCACAATGTACTCAACTTGTGGGACCCAATGAAGGCAGTCTTGAGAGGAAAATTCATAGCACTAGATGTCTATATAAACAACCTAGAGAGATCACACACTAGAGAAGTAACAGCACAGCTGAAAGCCTTAGAACAATTAGAAGCAAACTCACCTAGAAGGAGGAGATGGCAGGAAATAATCAAACTTAGAGCTGAAATCAATACAAGTGAAACGAAAAGAACATTGCAAAGAATCAATGAATCAAAGACTTGGTTCTTTGAGAGAGTCAACAAGACAAATAAACCCTGGGAAGAGACCTTCAATAAGGATATACAGGGATGGAAAAAAAAATTCAGAGGGAAAGCTGAACACAAAGAAAATATATGTGTAGTAATCTTATTTGAATTTCCACCCTTGATAAGCCATGCTTATGATTATTATCCTCTGTATAGTTATTGTTAACTCTTCAGCATTTTTTTTAAATTCTTTTTACTGTTTCTTTGATA
>PVIH01026245.1:0-19119 GCA_004025045.1 Sigmodon hispidus | reverse complement strand
GCACTGAGGCCTCTAGCCCCCTCCTGACCTCTGGGCGGGGTCCGAATCCGCCCCTCGGAGACCCCAGCAGTTGGTTCGCTCAGTTCGAGGTCGTGGCGGGGTTTCCCTCAGCAGGAGCCGTGGAAGTGGTCAGGGACAGCGTCCACCTGCCCCTGCCCCAGAGAGCGCTGGGATTCTGCAGCCAGCGCTGGGTCCCGGCCCTTCTAGCTTTCATCATTTCCATTGAATAGTCAGGTGTTATTCTGATGGGTCTGCCTTTATATGTGAGTTGGCCCTTTTCTTTTGCAGCTCTTAAAATTTTTTCTTTGTTCTGTATGTTTTGTGGTTTGATTATAATGTGGTGCGCTGACTTTTTTTGGGGATCATACCTATTTGGTGTTTTGTAAGCTTCTTGTATCTTTATAGGCATTTCCTTGTTCAGGTTAGGGAAGTTTTCTTCTATGATTTTATTGAAAACATTATCTGTGCCTTTGAGCTGGTATTCTTCTCCTTCTTCTATTCCTATTATTCTCAAATTAGGTGTCTTTTCATGGTGTCCCAGATTTCCTGAACATTTTGAGTTATGGCTTTTTTAGTTTTACTATTTTCTTTGACTGATATATCGATTTGAGCTACTGAGTCTTCCACTTCAGAGATTCTATCTTCCATCTCTTGAACTCTGTTTGTTATGCTTGTATCTGTGGTTCCAGCTTTTTTCTTCAGGTTTTCTATTTCCATCTTTGCCTCATTTTGTGCCTTTTTTATTGCTTCTATTTCAGCTTTTATTTCAGCTTTTAGTTCCTGGCATGTTTCTTTTATAGATTTGTTCATCTCTTCCAATTTTTTGTTTGTATTTTCTTCTATTTCTTTAAGGCTTTTTTTCATATCTTCTTTTAGAGCTTTGATGATAATCGAAAAGGAATTTTTGGTGTTGCTTCCTTCTGTTTCCTCTTCATTGCTCAGTTCAGGACTTGTATTTGTAAGATTGCCACTCTCTTCTGGAGTTACCATGTTGTCCTTTGTATTATTATGTAATTTTTTGCACTGACATTTGCCCATGGCTTCAGTGGTTCACGATTAGATGGCTCCTGGTCAGTTGTGGCACTCGGGTTTGTGTGCCTCCTGCCACCTCTCTGGTCAGGGTCTGTCCGTCCTTCAGAGCCCCCTGCAGTTGTTGGTTCGCTCAGTTCAAGGTGGCGGTGGGTAGCCGTGCAAATTCCCTCAGCAGGAACTGTGGGTGTGGTGACCGGCAGAGTTTATCTGCCCCTGCTCCAGAGTGCGCTGGTACTCTGCAGACTGCACTTGGTCCTGGAACCATCTTTGTATTCTTGAGACATGAAAAATACTAAATGTGGTTTATGCTCTGTTTGCAAAAAAAACAGAGCTGGTAATGTCAGCACTGGGTAGGAACAGCAGATGTGTTTTTAAAAGTTGGTGGGAGGAGCTAGAAATGAGTCACATAGAGAGAAGCAAGGTGTTTTACAGCCAGTCATGTGTCAGAAGCCAGTGTATCCATTATCCAACGTAAGAGTCTTAGCAGCCTGGAGAGTATACTGGGTGCCTGGGTAGAATTCCACTCCTGAAGCATATTTGGTTTTCATGTTTCTGCATAGATGTTCTCCTGGGATCGAGTAGACCATTAAGATGTTCATTTCTCAGTGGCTCTACTTTTTCTCAGAGCACCATTTTGACTTCTTTCCTCTGAGTCTGCTGGTGTCCCCATATATCTTCTTGTTCTCCCTCTCTTCCCTCTCCCAACCCCTCCCGGTCAGTCTTCAGCCTCCCTCCTCCCTATCCCCCATCCCCTTCCCCAAAGAGCAAGAAGTCCCAAAGTGGATCAACAATGCATCCACTCCAGGCAGTTCCCATTTCCTCATCCTAATGTCGAGATTGGGTTAGGTGTTCCTATGGAGGGAATGGGCTCTGAAGTGCCAGTCCATGCACATAAACAGAGTCTGAACCCTTCCCTCAAGGTTCCACATACTTTCCATGTCAGTGGACAGCTGCCTATCCTTGGAGGGCCTTGTTCCTTTCCTTGAAGGTTCCTCAATGGCTGTTCTTAATTCAGTGAGCTCCCCAGAGCTCCAACCGGCCATCACTGTGGGAGTTTTCCTCATAATTCCTGTCCCCTTGCTCATATGGAGTCTCCCCGACCCCTGCTCTCAGCTGGACCAGGAGCTCAGTCCAGTGCTCAGCCATGTATCTCAGCCTGTACCTCTATCATTGTTGGATGTAAGTTCTGTGATGATAGGGGATGTCCTATCTAGGCACCACCTTCACTATTGTTTGGAGACCTAGCCAGTGACATTCTGTGAGTTCTTGGAGGATTCCCTAGCACCCAGTCTTTTTCCAACCTCACATTGGCTTCCTCTATCAAGATCTACATCTCTTTTCCTCTCCCTCCTTGTTGTTCCTCTCACTCAGTCATCCCCTTCTTTCATGATTTGTTCCCACACCTTCTTATTTGCAACCCCTTATGTTCCCAATTAGCTAAGGAGATCCTCTCTATTTTCTCTTCCTAGGGGACTCCCCGGATGTCTCTCTTAAGTTCCTTCTGATCCCAAGCTGTTTAGGGTTTGTGGTTTGCAGCTTGGGTATTCTTTGGTTTTGTCTAAAGTCCACTTATGAGTGAGTACAACTTATGCATATCTTTCTGGGCTTGTGATACCTTACTCAGGAGGATATTCTCCAAATCCATCCATTTGCTTGCAAATTTTAGAATGTCATTTTTTTCACTGCTGAGCAAGCAGTACTCTGTTGTGTAGATGTACTACAGTTTTTAAATCCATTCTTCAGTTGAGGGGCATCTAGGTTGTTTGCAGGTTCTTGCTATTACAAATAATTCTGCTATAAACATAGTTGAGCTAATGCCTTTGGAGTGTGAGTGAGCATCCTTTAGGTATATTCCCAATAGTGGTATTGCTGGGTCCTGGGGGAGATTGATTCCCAATTTTCTGAGGAACCACCATACTGCATTCCATAGTGGCTATACAAGTTTACACTCCCACCAACAATGGAGGACTGCTCCCCTTGCTCCAAATCCTCTCCAGCATAGGCTGTCTTCTGAGTTTTTAACCTTAGCCATTCTGACAGGTGTGAGGTGGTATCTCAAAGTTGTTTTGATTTGCATTTCTCTGATGGCTAATGATATTGAGCAATTTTTTAAACCATTTGCAATTCTTCTGTCAAGAATTTTCATTTTAGTTCTGAACCCCATTTTTTAATTGGGTTATTTAGGGTTTGGGGCTCTAGTTTCTTGACTTCTCTCTATATTTTACAAATCAGTACTCTGTCAGTTGTAGGGTTGGTGAAGATCTTTTCCCATTCTTTAGGCTGTTGTTTTGTCCTGTTGACTGTGTCCTTGGCCATACAGAAGCTTCTCAGTTTCAGGAGGTCTCACTTGTTGATTGTTGTTCTTAGTGTATGTGCTACTGGTGTTATATTTAGGAAGTGGTCACCTGTGCCAATGTGTAATTGCTTCTCTGCCTTTTGGCTAAGATCAAGTGTAGATTATGCATGTTTCTAAAGAATACTTTTTTTTTTCAAAACTATTCAACCACAGAGGTGTGTTCACCATGTCTCCCCCCCCCCAATTTTATGTGGTTTTACTGTATTCACGGAAAGGTTCTCATTGTTATTGTTTATTGACAGACTACAAAATGAACTGTTATCATTTTGAAGTTACAAAATAAATTCATGCTAATGAAAATAGATGCCTGAGGCAAATTCTGTGCTTAGCTGTAAATCAAGTGCTGATAGCCACAGGTACTGAGCTCATGAAGCAGATTGTGTTTTGCAGAAAGTCTGAGCTGGCAAGTTCTTTGAGGTGTACGTTACTTGCTTTTTTCCCCCCACAGCTGTGACAAATACCTTATGTTACAAATAGCATGAAGGAGGGAGGATTCTGTTGGTCCAACATGGGGGAGAAAGTATAAAAGCCGGTATCATCTGGAAGCATGCAGAGTGCTTCACACCATAGTTGGGGCTGTGAGGCAGAGAATGCAGACTGGAATTAGAAGTGGACACAATGTTCTATCCCCTCCACTCTGGTGGAGGTCTTAGAGCACAAGATCCCACAGTCTTTTAAAATAGTACCAGTTGTGCAAACATATAAGCCTGGTTGCGACATTTCAGATTCTAATCATAATAAGGTGTCATGGTGTAGTGGGATTATGCTGGTGATGATGTAAATATTTGTCCCACCTATGGGTTTAATAAAATGCTGATTGGCCAAAGGCAAACAGGAAGTGTGAGCAGGGCTACTAGGCTAAGAAAACTCTGGGACCATCACAGACGCCAGGACAGATGACACAGAGTTGCTGGAGCTGCAAGGAGATGCAGAGGAAATGCTGCTGAGAAAAGGTACCGAGTTGCATGGCTGAACAAGATGGGTTGAGTTCAGATGAAGGAGTTAGCAAATTATATGCCTGGGCCATAAGTCAATCAGCATAAAAATAATATAAGCCTATGTGTGATTATTTGAGGCTAAGCGGGGCTGAGAGTGGGACCAAACCTCTTGTCCAGGCTGAGAAAGTCCAGGCCAGAAACCTAATACAACATCATGGGCTGATGCTGTCCCTTACAAATGAGAAGGTAAGTTAGTGATTCTGCACATTCACAGCCAGGATGACAATAGACATCTTTGGATGGCTAAACACATCACTCTTGAATGGCACAGTTTTTTCAATATGTAATGTACTTGGGAAAGGCTTACATTCTTTTTTCCAAAGGATGGAAGAAAGATGGCTAGATATCTGAAGAGATAAGCAGAGTGCAGTGATCACAGCTGACCAAAGGGCATCTGGCAGAAGGATTCCTACAACCTACTGACATGTAGCACCTAGTATTCAGGAAGTATGTACATAGCAGCTGCTCCCTTCTCCACGCCCTTCCTGAGGATGGGAGGGACTTGGCAAGAACCCCAGTGGAAGCTTCAAATTATAGACAATGCCAAATCTCATTTGTACTTCTTTCTTTTCCCATTCGTGTCTATAGTCATGTTCAATTGATAAATTAGGCTCAGTAAGAAGTTGATAGCAACTAGTTAGATAGAATGATCACAAAAGCATGCTGTACTCAAAAGTTATGTGAATGTGATCTCCCTCAAAAATATCTTACTGTACTATACTCTCCTATATTTTTTTCCTCTAATAAAACCACTTTACCCTTTCCTGTTTGAGAACACTTTGCTGATTCTCTCTGGTGTATCTGACATTCAAAATCCCTGCTCTTGTGTGTAAATGGGGCAATGTTACATAAGAACAGGGTAAGTTGAACATGAACACTGTACACAGAGACCATTTACATGAGACCATGGATAGCCACTGGCCTACTGAAGAAAGCACTGATTTACTTCCCTGGAAGAACAGAGCCAATGGTGCAGAATTTTATTATTCTACTCAGAGCAGAGTGCAATTTAAATCTATGCATAGTTTATTTCTGAAACTTTTCATATAATATTAATAAATTCAAAGTCTCAGTATGGCACCCTGGGGTACCTTGATGGGTGGGAGTAATAATGCTTTCTCAGGTGTTCTTCTTCCTGCCTACTGCTGAGAGGCGACAGCCCACGTGGGTCATTTCTCAGACACATCATTCTGCTTCATATGCGATTTGATGAAGATATTTTTCTTTTCATTTCAATTCTTTTAAATTGTCCACTTGAGTTGAGTTAGCTATTCTTTTAAAGGTATTGTGAAATCTGTGTGCAAGTGAGTATTTTCCCTGGGAGTAAAAAAGATAAAAATGGTAAATGAAGCCCTAGACGTGAGAATTTTGTTTGTTTGGGCACATTCACCCTGAAGGAACTGGGTCACCATGTTTCAAAGAAATCATCAATGTCCTTGGGGTAGAAATGAATGCTCCTTGCAGAATGGCACTGAAAGCTGCATCCCAGATCCATTTGTATCATTCTCTAGGCAATTGATCTAGCTTGGTCCTGGAGGGGCATTTGCTTTCTGAAACCATGCTCACTCACACATGTTTTCATGAATACAAAACCACATAAAATTGGAGGGGGGGCAGACATGGTGAACACACCTCTGTGGTTGAATAGTTTTGAAAAAAATATTCTTTAGAAGCATGCAAAATAAGAAAAGAGTTAGATGAAAGGAAGCATGGTCTCTGGGGCTTTACCTTCTCAGTGCAGCTTCAGCTCACACAGACACTTCTTTTTCCTCTTTATGCTACACAAACAGAGGAGATGAGAGCGAGGAGAATACAAAATTTCCATTCTGCCTGGAGCATGTGTGCTTTTCCTGTCAATGTTTTCTAGACTGGCAGGGTAAAAAACGTCAGGCCAGGAGCGACATCAATTTATGCTTCTGCTTTATGTCCCAGAAAATGGCAACTGGCTTGCATACAGCACTTCTCCGACAAAGTGAACTAAATGTATCTTAAAGGGGACAGAGCTTTCCTATTAGTGGGAATTCCATTATTCCATACTGTCTGCCTGGCAGCATTTCCATATCTCATTATGAGCTGAATGCTTAAGACGATATCAAAGATTTCATCGCAGCACTCCATTTGTGTGATACTAGGCTTGCAAGAAATATTAATAAGGCAATCTCATAAATCTTTACTAAGTCTAGAAGTCCCCCCCAATTTGTATTTGCAAACCATGATTGCATTTTTTTCTGGCACACTGAGATAGGAATTTCTCAGTGCCTGGGCAGGCAGCTTCCTTAAAGCCACTGCTCTTAAGGAATGTGGGGGGAGGAATAGCCACTGATGAAGGGTTTCTTGTTTTTTTGGTTTTTTCGGTTTTTTTTTTTTTTTTTTTTTTTGGATTTGAGATTTGTCTAAGCACATTCTTTGCAATAATACAAGATAAACTTACACAGAAGGATTACATTACAAGTGTCTTTTCTACTTTGGAGACATTCCCTTCAACCATCTTGGATTGCATTCTTTGGAATTTTACAAATGTTTCGTAGTTCTCTAGCTGAACTAAAGAAAAGGAGGAGAAAGACTCAAACGTTGTTCTAACACTGTTGTGAGGATTGCATTCATGTTTCATTCGCAGTGTGTTTGCTTTTTACAGCAGCGATCACATCTGGTGTTCTCTGAGATCAAATTGCTCCCAGACTCTCAACCACTGATGAGCTCCTGTTAGGGCAGGGCAGAGGTAGGGTGGGGGAAAGATGAGAGATTAATTTTAACTTTAAAAAAACTAACTTTTCTTGGCAAACTTTGTCAGTTTTGGGAATAATTTACTAATTGAAGGAACATCACTTTTACTCAGAAACTCACAGAGTAAAGAAACCTTTTCCTAAGGATAATGCCATCATCTCTAGTGAGTCTGCAAAGATTCCAGAAACATCTAGACTTTTTTTCTTTTACATCTAGACATTTTTAAAATGTGACTATTATCGAGTTTTTGTAATATGTAGTGAAAAAACAAAAACAAACAAAGGAAAAAAAAAACCCCAAATTTGCCACACTGAGAATTGTTTCTCAGGACAAGATTAAAGGAGGCAAGGCCAAAAGATTAAAGATGTGAACATATTATAGATGTAAGGATTCCTGACATTCTAAGTAGCTGAGCCAACTCTGGCTCAGGTGGGATGCACCTTGTACGGATGCACGCCCCTAGGCGTGTCTGAGTAAACCCTGTGGCACTGCATATGGAAGCACCTCCCTGGACCTGGAAACACCTCCCTGGACCCATGACGCATACCCGTGCATGCCCCTTCCCTTAAAAGAGACTGCAAGCACATGTTCCAGCCCTTTTCTCTGTCCCCTGACTTCTATCCTGCTCCTCTGTTTCTGCACCCGCCTCCTCTCTTGGATATGGTAAGATTTCTCCACCTTCGTCCCTGATGGTGTCAAAGGTGCTTCAATCTTTTTATTGCCATATTCTCTCCTTCCTAACACAGGGGGCATCCTTGCTTTACACAGAATTTCATTCCAGAGATACCACTTTAATCAAAAAAGGGGATTTTATTGAAATCCCTTGCTTTTGCACTTTGGAAAGTTCACATCTCTGGTGGTCTATTTGGGGGCCTCGAGACCAGGGCTCAGCACCAGTGCCACTGGAAACACATCCTTGCATCTCTCCCTGGATACCTTTTTCTAAATAAGACACTCCTCTTCCACCATATGGCTTATATTACAAATGCTGTGGGAATTTGTAAGCTGAAATTTATTCCTGATTCTGTCCCTGTAGAAGGTTAAAAATTGGCTATTATTGTATAAATCTGGCCATATTTAGACTTCATTCTAAAATATCAACAACAAAGTTATTACAAGGTTTGGTCTGAAACGTTTCACAGTTACTCCCTTTAATTTTGTGTTCAGCTCTGTAAAATAATGACCATTACACAAACAATAAGCTCTGAAAACAGAGTATTTATGGAAAGATTTTTGTAATCAAAATGCATGAGAAAATTAATTTGAGTCACTTTTTCTAGCCTAAGGAGTCACTACGTTACCTGGTGACTAGGCGTAAACAAGTCGTTGGAACAGATGTGATTAAACTCCATGAGCCAGAATTTGGCTCACAGTCCTCTGCTTCTCTTTCCTTTACAGACCCCCTTAATTTCACACATCAAGAACGCTAAAAGATGTTTCATAAGACCTCCATACTACAGGATCAAACCCGAAGTGGCTCAAGAAAAGACCCCCCCAAACACCCTCCTTCCCTCTGAGATGAGACCCACCAGTGTTTTCTGAGATGGATGGAGTGCTCAAGGAAGGAACCCAGCCCCAGGGTGGGAGAGAGTGACACACCAGTTCTTCCCAATCTAGCGGAAACTGGAGTGAATAAAGTGTAGGCAAGCCAGTGGCCCTCAATGTCCATACATTCTTGGGAAGTAAACACTCAAACCCCTGACAGAGTGGTCCAGGGAGGAGGAGGTGGCTTCTTTAGAGTCGTTTTTTTCTGTTTTACCATCTACACAATGGTGTGATTAAGTCTCTCTCTCTCTGTCTCTCTCTGTCTCTCTCTCTCTCTCTCTCTCTCACACACACACACACACACTTTATTTTTAATTCTCATTAAAGCAAATACAAGTTCTGAAACTTTCCAGCCCAAACTTCACACAGGTGAGTCTTTATGATGAATGGGTCAAACTCCCCAAAGTTTTATAACTGAATTTAAGTTGTAATTCTCTGAGAAGGCAAAACAAGTGTCTTTTCCAACCAAGGGCCATTTATCTACAATGACCTTACATTCAGGGTTGAGAGAGAAAACAAGAACAGAGGGCCTAATCACAACATCTCAAGGACAAAGCCAGCAGCCCCCTTCTGCATCATGTCCAAGCTTGTGCAGATGTGTCCAAAAGTGATAAGACTAAACCTCAGAAATATACTAGTGTAGCTGTTGCTTGTCTAACCAATTATGAAGCTGACCCTGAAACTTTCCTTAGCTGTGCTTAAATGAGCACATGTCCCTCTAAGGGTCATCACCATTTTGAACAGGTGAACGACTCCCACGTATGTTGGTATGGTAAATACACTCTTGCTGATTGCATAAATGTCTGATGGTCTTTTGTGGAGCCCTAACAAAGACTGTCGTACATCTCTGTCACAGGCTGGTAAACATTGTCCCTCCCTCGGTTCTGCTCTGGATTTTGTTTGCTTGGTCTCTCTCCACTAGGTCTCTGTCTAGTTTTTCTAGCATGATTGGTTGAACAATTCCACTTTGGGAAAACTTCCCAAAATAGTTCTTTCACTCTTCCAATATTTCCACTCTTGGAAGTTGAATTTCAAAAGCTTCAATTCTGTTATCTAAGTTGGTTTTTTGTTTTGTTTTGTCTTGTTTTGTTTTAGAGCATCCTTTGTTTTGGGTGAAGATGGCAGATTGTTTTAATTGATGGCTCTTGAGGAATTTGTCATAGAAATGCAAGTCAGAGACAAGGACCTGGCCCAGCACACAGGTGTGGCAGTGGCCGGAGGAGGTGCTGCCCCTTTGCAAGCTGGGTTTTTAAAGGCAAGAATCACAAGGTTATACACCAATTAGGGGTCTTAGTATGGATACAAATTTGATTAGCTAGTCTTTTGGGAGATTTTTAGATTTCCTCTGTTATCTCAGTAGGCCATTTTCTTTCCACCTTTTTCTTTTTAAAAGAATCCCTTTTCCCTTACTGATCTGAATGTGACTTTTTGACTGTTTTTGAGGAAGAAGCCTTGAACTGCCATTATTTTTGGTAACTTCCCCCTTATTTTCAGCACTTCAAGCATAGCTTTAGTCAAGATTCACTAATATTAGCCACAGAAAAGAAAACAATGGCAAGTGTCCTGATGGGAAAGGCAGACTCATTGGCTGAGTGGCACAGGCTGAGAACGTCCTGAAATTTGACTCCGCACTCCCTGCAGGCTATAAGGTTTAGTCTGCTTTAGTTTGATGGGTGCTGGCAGAAGGAGAACATATTATTCTCAGCAGTAGCTCTATGCAGAACATCAGCAATTTGAACCAATCCTTTGAGCCTTATTTCTCAGTGACTAACCAGAGGTTCAGAGAGCATTAGAAACCAGCAATAGCTAAAGGGCATTTTCAGCCTAATGGCTGTTTCTGCCATTTCAGTGGTTTGTATCACAGAGAGGAATCCTGAGCTTAAAAGAACCCATAGTTTTTATAGTGGACAGTAAGCAAGCCTGCTGCTTGTTGCAAGGGAAGCAATCTGTCTTCCAATGCTTTTAGATATGTAGATTTTTTAAAGGGGGTCTGGAGGAAAGGACATGCAGGGGAGAAACACGCTAAAACTGTTTCTGTGAATGAGCTCATGCAAGAAGGTGCTGCTCACTGTGTAGACTGAAGAGACTTATATGTGCAGCTCACAGTTTCTAAGTATAGAAATGAGTCTTAGCTATTTTGAATTAAATATGTTATCATCATAAGAGATGTATGGCCAGTATTGACGGAGGCCTATGCCAGGACCTGCTTGCCTAGGTCCTAGAAACCTGACTGGGAGTGACCAGAGATTAAGAAAGATAAATACAAGTATCATAAAGCTGGGAATGGATAGGCCATGCCCTCTGATGGAAACAACTATCAGCCTAGACATGCAGTGCCTGCACAAGAACACAGGCTGTGTAAGGATTTCCAAAGCTTGCACTCACCTGGAATGGAACAGTGTCAATCATCCCCCTGGGTGTGTCGATGCAATGATGAAAGGGCTCACATGAGCCGCCCCCCCTTCCCCTCTCCTCTCTCTGCTCCCTTCTGCCCCTATCTCTGCTCCCTGCTGTAATAAACTCTCGTGTGGTACTCCCGGTGTTGAGATTCCATTCACGAGACATGTGCAAAAAGCTAACAGGCTGGTTAATCTCAGTGGGTGGGGTGTTTCTGTGGGGGAGCAATGCAGAAGTGTGTGGTCATGTATACTCACAGACAAGGAAGCTGTTTTTGGTATTTTTTGTGTGTTTTACCTAAAGGTCAACTGTTTTTCAACATCAATATTCAGGCCAAAGGAAGGCATTCCTCTGAGCCTAACCCAGGAAAGGCCTTGCTATGACCATGAGTATGAGTCATTAGCACCCTTGGCTTGACTGTCACAAATGTTCATTCATACATGATGTAGTGAGCTCATAGGCTATTAAGAGGCATGGTCTTGTTTAAGGCTGGGTGTCACTGGGGTGAAGCTCAAGCCAGGCCCAGTGTCACTCTCTCTCTCTCTCTAGAGCTCTCAGCCACCTCTCCAGCACCATGTCTGCCTGTATGCCGCCATGCTTCCTGCCATAATGATAACAGACTAAATGTCTGAACTGTAAGCCAGCCCTAATGAAATGTTTTCCTTTATAAGAGTTGCTGTGGTCCTGGTCTTTCTTCATAGCAATAAAACACTAAGTAAGACACCTGGATACAGTCATTCCCTACAAACCTGGCTCCTTCTACTGACTGATACCTGTGTTAATTCTCCAGACAGTTTCTGCACTCTGTGTGTGTGTGTGTGTGTGTGTGTGTGTGTGTGTGTGTGTTTCTGCCATAGAACCCAGCCCAGAGCTGCTTGACAATGTTAACAGTAGAGGGATGTAAAGATGGCTTATTCACCATAGCTAAGAGGCAGCTTTTTAAAAAACAAAAACAAAAAACAAAAAAACTTCCTTAAAAATTATTTAGCTTTATTTATATTCATTGGTATGAAGGTGTCAGATCTCTGGAACAGGAGTTACAGACAGTTGTGAGCTGCCATGTGGGTGCTAGGAATTAAACCTGAGTCCTCTGGGAGAGCAGCCAGTGCTCCTAACCCCTCTTGGTTCTCCTCAGGGTGCAATTACAATTTTCAGACTATACTGTTTTCTAGTAATGTTAGCCAGTGTCTGGCAAAACCTTTTTCAAAAGGTGGGAGCCTGGAGGAATCTGTTCACTCTGTTTTTGTCAACTACCTTCTTGGACATTCTTGTCCTGGAGGACATAGCTGAGACTCTGCTCAATGGGGGCAAGAATGACATATTTCTTGTCAAGTGGGAGGTAGCACCAGAAAAGCTTGGAGCAGAGGAGGGTGGGACTCCACACAGCTGAGTGGTGACTTCATTAGGAAGCAGAGACCAGGTTGTGAGCTTCAGAAATTCACAGTACTGGGAGGCCTGTGTTTATATTTTTAATTCAAAAACATATCTCTCCTTTATGTTTTTAGAAATAACCCTCACTCAAGGCAGGAATAATATATATTTAGTTCCTTTTTAAAAATAAAATCTCATTTTTTTTAATCCATGTAACCTCTTGTTCAAACTCCCTTCCCCCTCCCTCTCCTCCCAGTCACTCTCTCTTCTCCCCATCTCCTCATCTTCTCCCCAGCAAGGGCAGGGGGTCCCAAGGTCCCAAGGTGGTTTAGTTCAGCATCCACTCCAGGCAGATCCGCTTTCCTCACCACAACATCAAGACTGGGTCAGGTGTTTCTCTGGAGGGAGTGGGCTCCAATGTGTGAGTCCAAGGTGTTTCAGATCCCAAGCTGTTCAGTGATTGTGGTTTGTAGCTTGGACATGCTTTACTTTTTTGTTTAAAGCCCACTAATGAGTGAGTACATCCTCTGCTTATCTTTCTGGGTTTGTGATTCATATATTTAGTTCCTATCATTTGTAAAATAGAGAAAAGCAGAGCACAATCTGGCCCTAATGATCAGAACCATAGGATCCCAAAGTCCCTTTCATCCATCCACACCTTGTCTGTGGAGACTAGTGGTGGGGAGGGGTATGGACGGGGTAGCCAGCAGGTACTTTTGAAAAATGAATGGGAGTCGGAGGTAGATGGGTTTTTATACAGTCAGAAAACGGAAAGATTATAAAGGTAGGCGGTAGGGACTGGCTCTTGTGAATCCTGCCTGGTTTTCTCACCTGTGTAAGACAAGGGAGATGGGGTTTGGTTGGAATAATCAGTAAATTCTTCTGATAGCTGGGCATTTTCTCAGACATGTACTTTGGGGTAGGAAATCCCCCTAAAGATGTAACCTTGAACCATTTGACACCTGGATACTTTGTTCATGCTGTGACAGTCCAAGGTTTGGATATAGTTAATCAGTGAGGTTCAGAGGAATCTGGCTGGAATTCAGTCAAAGAGAGTCTTTTGGGGGGGCACTTTCGATGCATTCCTGGTTCACATGCATAGACTGGGTGGATTAATTGTTGCATGTTTTATGGGCTCCTGTCTGTTACAGACAATCCTGTTCTTACTGCATCTCTCTCTGGAAGCCAATGAAGGAATTGCCTGACACATAGAAAACATTCAATGGAGAAGTTGTTTTTACTACTATTTTCCACCCACTTCAACTTACATACTATTGTAATCTGGTCTTTAGATGTAGGGAAAGGCCAGAGACCATGCTTTTAGTTACAGGTGTTCTCTTATCAGACAAATGACCTCTTACCAGTAGTGCATATTAGTCAGACTGACCAGGCCAGAACAAGATTAGCTGACTTCTTAAGAGGTGCCCAGGCTGGTGGTCTGTTGAGAGAGGACACTAATTATAGGGATATGAACAAAATGGGATCCTTTAGAGACCTGCAGAGTTAGACTGTGCAGTTATAGCCTGGACCAGTGACACATGCTGTGTTTCCTCTGCACAAGTAGAGAAAACATTTGACTTAGGAGATAAAAGTGAAGCATGTGACTCCACTTGGAAAACAGGGCAACATCCTGCATTTACAGTTGACTGGGTGTGATACTCTGCATCAGAGATGACATACTTTTCTTGCTCCAGCTCCTTGCTGGGAGCCTGGGAAATTTCTTCACCAAGCAGCCCTTTAGGCCTATGAGCACCCTGCATACAGCGCCCCACGCAGCTCAGCTCATTAAATGAAAAGAAAACCTACATTCTGCAACAGCAGAGGTCCTCCAAGGGCTTCTGCACTAGAGACCCAAGCATCTGCTTTGCTTGAGGAGTCTCTGATGCTGCTTGTTGCTCCCTCGTGCATTTGGATTTTCCATGGTAGTCCTGAAACATCCTGGGTTCAAATCTCATCTGTATCACTTTCTGGTTGTGTGATCTGAGGGAACAAACTTGATCTCCCTGTGCCTTACTCTCCATATCTGTAGAATGGAGATGGTGATAAGACCCACCAGGATTATCACCACATTAAATGTACACAAAAACTGATGTTCTCAGTGCCCAGCATGTGGTAAACAGTGATGGTTGGTATTTTTAATTATTTCCATTACAGGGCAGCTTCATTCTTTTCTGCCAAGCTGGTAGCTGAGAGTCCCTCTTGGTGTACATGGCTTGCAGTCTTTTGCCAGTCACTGAGGACTATGACTCTCTCCTCTGGCCTCTAGTTTCTTCCTTTCTTTTGGCTGTAGGAGACATGGGGTTCATTTTATTTTCTAAGGAGCCTATTTGTGCCTCTGAGTGGGCCCATCTTGACAGCGTGTTTGGAAGTTCTAGCAGGATAATGATCCTCCTTGGTGGGGGAAAGTCATTCTCTTCCACCTATCCTGCAGCTTCAGGAAGAATACACATAGAGCAGTGAGGAAGAATGGAGTGTCCCCTGCTGCTATCACTGAGTATGGAAGCCTGGAGGAGCCAGGAATCTCATAGAAAATCTCCTCATATGGAATTTGAGATTATCAGAGGGGAGGTTAGGGCTCCCAGACAAGCTATTGCTGAGAGTGTCCTGAGGCTCTCATAGCTGCAGGTGTCTGTCTCTTCAAACAACATAGAAATCAGCCAGTTCCAGAAAGCACAGCTGCTCAGGGTGCCTTTGGTTGTGCAGTGATGATAGAGTGGATGGGGTAGCTCTGAGATGAGCCAGCCTGATAAACAAGGCTCCTTCCCTCCCGGCTGTTGTGTAGGTAGGTGATGTATCATTGCCTATAGTTGGAGCAGCAGGCATGCAGCTATGATGGGTGAGTAGGTTGAAGGTGGGTGTGGAAACCAACTTCCTAGAATAGCTTGGAGCAGTGGTGTTCATCCCCAAAGAAAAGATCTCTGCACTATGTGGGATTGAACAAGCTTCATTGCTCTGTGAGGCTCTTGGAATGGTTTCTGGCTCATTGGCTGGCAGAAAGATAGTGGTCACCTTGGTGCCTGGGGCTGACAGAAAGGCAGAAGCAGTGAACTGTCCAGGGTGCCCTGTGGTTTCTCCTATCTAGAGGTAAACAGATGAGTTATTTTGTTGTTGCTTATTTAAAAGTTATTTCTCTCTCTCTCTCTCTCTCTCTCTCTCTCTCTCTCTCTCTCTCTCTCTCTCTCTCTCTCTCTCTCTCTCTCTCTCTCTCTCTCTCTCTCTCTAACATACCAACCAGTTCCTTCCCCTCCTCCCACTCACCCCCCAGCTTCCCCTCAGCCCATTCACTCGCCTCAACCATCTGCTCCTCAAAGAGGATAAGGCCTCCCTTGGGGAGTCAACAAAGTTTGGGATATCAGTTGCGGCAGGACCACCCCCCTCACACACACACATACACACACATATCAAGGCTGAGCAAGGTATTCTTCTATGTGAAATGGGTTCCAAAAAGCCCATCCATGCACTAGCGGATGAGCTCTGACCCAGATGCAAGTCAGCCCTTTCTCAAGGTTAAAATGCTGGGATTCAATTCCAGCTCCACCCTGTGTGGCTGTAGTGAGCACCTAACCTCTTCTAACCATAGTGGGATTGTGGGCGACAACAGCAGCATATAGACTTATTATGATGAAAGTACAGTTTGTCTTCCTGGTACTGTAGATTGGACCTAAAGTCTTGCACATGTCAGCCAAGTGCTCTGTCATTAGTATCAGTACTTTTGAACTAAAAAAAATTTTTTCTTGTTTTGAGACATGCTTTTACTAAGTTACTCAGCTGGATCTGGACTTGATTTGTAGCCCAGGTAGGCCTTGATCTTGTGACCTTGTCTCAGCCTCTCAAGCAGCTGAAATTACAGGCATGCATCACAAAGCTCAGCTCTTTCTTCTAAGAGTTGTCTAAAAGTTGGGGTCTTTTCATTTAGCCCAGGCTGGCCTAGAACTTGTGATTGTCCTGCTTCATTCAGACTTCTGAGTGCTGAGACTGTGAATGTCCCATACTACACCTGGCTAGCCTCTCCTTGAGCATAAGAGTGATATTCATCTACTTCTGAGGCATCACAGTGAAGAGACAGAGAACCCGGACTCTGCTACCTGCTAGACAGTGAGTGTTGGCATATTCTTCCCTCCTGGATCCTCAGATTGCACCGTGAGTGGAAAAGTGACAAGGTCTGCCCTGTAGGGGTGCTGTGGAATCCCTTCTCTCTGGACCTAGGTGAGTGCTCCAAAATAATAGCAGTGTTAGCTCAGTCCAGGGGAGGGCCTGTCAGTGCCTCCCATCAACTTGTCACTCAGCAAGCCGCTCTTAGTAGAGCATCTCCCTTTGATACAATCCTGTTTGTTTCTCTCCTCCTGTGGATGTGTAATGTAGGAGAAACAACAGAAATAGGCTGGGTGGCTGTGTGGCCTTACAGCCAAGATCTGAGGATGTTCTTGTGGTGCAGGGCTTGCAGTGAGAAAGTCAGGACAGTCATCACCCATCACCCATGATTCCCATTGCCCATATCTTCCAGCCCAGGGCCAGAGCTAAGGCGTTCCTAGAGGATCCTGGCATGGAGGAGTGGTCTGTCCCCTCTGATTTTCATTAATGTTTTCTTTCCCTCAGTGCTCCTGAAATCTGAAGCCTACAACCTGAAATTCTATACCCAATATTCTAGGGTGCTTTCTAAGAGGATGCAGCATGTTGATCCAGGCTCTAGAGGGAAGTGCCTCTGCTCACAACTCATCTCCATCAAATCACAGGCAATCACATTGAATTCTGGAGAGACTGGTGTTGATGGGAACCCATGTTCACATTCTATTCAGGCCCAGAGATAATGCACTTGATTGTAAGTAACACTGTTCTCTATTATGTGGCCTTGGACGAGATGCCTTACTTCTGTGAGGGTCCAGTATTAACTGTGAATCAGGAAGAAAATGAGTGATCCATGATTATCTTCTGGTGCCCAGCAGGACAGCAACATTGACCTTATTAGCCTAGGTGTGGAGGGTGGGGTGGGGGTGGGGTGGAAGGTGGGAAGATGGTATAGACATTCCCCCCAAGAGTGTCCCACTATGGTCAAGTTATTTAAGCTTTCTTAGTCTCAGTTTGCTCCTGTATAAAATAATGGTAATTACACTACAGTCTGTGAACCCTATCAATGGCTCTGAATCCAAAAACACCACCAGATGTTGACTGAAATGCTTGCAAAAAGTGGATTCTGTACTAAGTATGGGTTGACTTTTTCCTTGTCATTAATCTCTAGACAATGTAGATAAGAGCTGTTCATATAACACTGACAGTGCATTAAGCACCATAAGGAATCTAGAGGTAATCTGAAGCTTATAGGTTGCAAATAAATAGGGTCTTGCACATCTTTACTCTTTAGTATTAGGGGAGTGGGGTCCCAAGATCCAATTTCTATAGATACTGAGCCACAATTAGACTCTTTGTAGAGTTACTTAAATCATTCATTCTTTAAGGCTAAGTATTAGATTCCTGAGGGGGTTCTTCATGTGACCCTGTAAAATTGATCCCATTCCTTAATATCCATAGCTCATTGTTTACTTTCATCCATTCAGCAGATACCTGTTGAGTGCTTACTGTGTGCTGGGTATTGAGCAAGGCCTTGGAGATGTAGTGATGAGGGAGGCCCAGTGTCTGTCCCAAGGGGTGCCCTGAAGTTCAGAGAGCTGATTGAGCAGGTCGTTTCTCTCCTCCCCCTCCCCTGCCCGGTTCTTTCCTCTCCCTCCCCTCCCCTTCTTCCGTCTTCTCCCTTTCTTCCTTCCTTGCCAAAAATGTATCAAAAACTGTTTAACAGGAACTTCTGGGCCTCTGACCAGTGTAATCTGTCCTTCTGTCCTTCCTCATTGCTAACAGGCCCCTGGACCATTGGAAGTGGCAAGATGAGCATTAAGATATTATTGTTTGCAGCTACTCTTTGGGGGCCTATATGCAGTGAAATGGAATTGGACAACAGAGTGGGGTTGATATTATGAGGCTCAGTTTTTAAAAGTCAAATCCAGGTTTCTCTAAGAAGATACAGAGCATAAGACAGAAACAGGTTTAACAATCTCCCTTAAATCCCCCAAAATGAAGGTCATGGAAGCATTCAAATAACAGTGTTAAAGTATAAGACTGCCTTAGCCTTTCTCTATACCATGAGTAGCTAGTGAAGCTGTTTTCTTTCCTAAGATCTCCATAAAAGAGCTGGCTTTGAAAGACCCCTAAATCCTAAGGCTTGGACACAGGAAATTAAACACACAAACAAGAATTTTATTTTGGCTCTATGGCATTGGATGGCATGACTGATTTTTTTCCTTCCCTCTTAGCAGAGGCATTTCAAATTTCTAAAACCTTATTTGGAAGACCAGAGTGTTTGAGCTAATCTACATGTCTTCATTATGGATGTGTGTTTAGTAATATCAATCAAATTAGAACTTTTAAATCCACCAATCAGACACTTTAATTCATCCTAAGAAGTGATGAATAGCTTGCATTTATTACTTACCCTGTCAGTCACTTTGACACAGATGTTTAGCCAGCTGTCTTAGTCACTATTCCATTTTTGTGACAAGACACCACTACTAAGGCAACTTAGAACAGAAAGAATTTATTTGTGTCTTATAGTTTCAGAGAGTTAATTAGACTCTATGTCCATCATGGTGGAGAGCATGGCAGCAGGCAGCAGGCAGGCAGGCAGGCAGCAGGCAGGCAGCAGGCAGC
>PVIH01026244.1:0-19119 GCA_004025045.1 Sigmodon hispidus | reverse complement strand
TCAGCTTTTAGTTCCTGGCATGTTTCTTTCACAGATTTGTTCATCTCTTCCAATTTTTTGTTTGTATTTTCTTCTATTTCTTTAAGGCTTTTTTTCATATCTTCTTTTAGAGCTTCGATGATCATCAAAAAGGAATTTTTGGTGTTGCTTCCTTCTGTTTCCTCTTCATTGCTCAGTTCAGGTCTTGTATTTGTAAGATGGCCACTCTCTTCTGGAGTTGCCATGTTGTCCTTTGTATTATTATGTAATTTCTTGCACTGACGTTTGCCCATGGCTTCAGTGGTTCATGATTAGATGGGTCCTGGTCAGTTGTGGCACTTGGGTTTGTTTGTCTCCTGTCACCTCTCTGGTCAGGGTTTGTTTCTGTCTTTCAGAGACCCCTGTAGTTGTTGGTTCACTCAGTTCGAGGTTGTAGTCTGGAGCCCTGCAGATTCTCTCAGCAGGCGCTGTAGGTGTGGCCAGGGGCACAGTTCAGCTGCCCCTGCTGCAGAGTGTGCTGGGACTCCGCAAAGAGCAAGAGCACCCGGTCTCAGGAGCGGAACCGAAAGCAATGGGAGCTCAACTCTCCCTCCCAGGCCAGGATACAGGCGCTGAGGCCTGCCAATCCCTCCTCACCTCTGGTCAGGGTCCGAATCTGCCCCTCAGAGACCCCTGCAGTTGTTTCGCTCATTTCGCTCATTTCAAGGTCGTAGCCTGGAGCCCTGCAGATTCCCTCAGCAGGCGCTGTGGGTGTGGCCAGGGGCAGAGTTCAGTTACCCCTGCTCCATAGTGGGCTGGGACTCAGCAGAGAGCACCCGGTCCCGGCAAAACAAATATTTTAAAAGAAAATATTGAAATGTGTTAGTTTTTGTACTGATGAAGTGATGAAGTTGGGCCAGATGAACTTACTATGTTTCCTTTATCTGGAAAGAATCTGTGTATTTTATTTTTGGTCCATTTGTTTCTTTGAATCATTCTTAAATTTTCCTCATGTGGGCTTTATGACCAGTGGTTTAATTTATATTTAGTGGGTCAAGGGAAATTAATTACCAGGTAAGTGCCCTAAGTAAATTTACAATCTGCTAATAAATATACCAAACTGAAGAGTTTAAATGGGTATGTCTGAAGCCAGGTGGAACTTTGAATTTCATCTTCATTAGCTTATTAATGTTGGATGATTTAGAGCCAATAAGAATGAATGCATTGGATTATTGTGAAATGCATTGGAAGTATTTATGTGTACAGGAAGTACTCAGTAAGTACAGAGTAAATACTTTTCCACTTTCTCCTTTCGACACCTATGACCTGACGATCCAATTTCATTCTCCACATTCCATTTGTGACTCATATCTATAATACCTTTCTGGTCTTGGCAGACATCACTTCCTTTGTTAGAGTGTGCTTAAGCATATCTGGCAAGAATTCAATCTACTCAAGCCTCTGTGCCTTCTATATAGTCTTAAATGCTGCAACGGAGACAACATCACCATAGAGACAGTGTTCATTTTTCAGTCTGTGGTGCCAAGCTCAGATGCCTTTAGGGCCTTGCCAGGTGCAGTAAATAAGTAAATCAGCTGGTGACAAAGGCATTCAGATGAAGTGAACATAAAAGCTATGACTAAAAATGAGTCCAAATGTTTTAAAGAAATATTTAAAAATCAAATAGCACACATCCCCAGGATGCTTCTGGCTTGTAAATTGTTACTGGTGATTTTGGCTTACACATTTACCTGCCTCACCAGGTGGTGACTCTTAATAACAGGAGTAAGGGGGTAGAGAGATAGCTCAGAGGTCAAGAAAGCATCCTGCTCTTGGCAAGGACCCATGTTTGGTTCTCAGCACAGAGTCCATAACTACCTGTGATTTGGTTTCCAAGGCATCCAAGGTCCTCAGACCTATGAGGGTACCTGCACACCTGTGATGCATGTAAGTTCACTTAGGAAAACACACATACACACACACACATACACACACACACACACACACACAGAGAGAGAGAGAGAGAGAGAGAGAGAGAGAGAGAGAGAGAGAGAGAGAGAAAGAGAGATCAATAAATCTAAAATAATATGAACAGAGATGAGTGGGGCATACAGGCCCTGTTGTCCTTCACACACCATCCCCAGAGTTTGTTCAATGTAATATTTATCAAGCTGAATTTAAATCACCATTGTATAAACAGTCCATAGTTAGTTTGACTTTGTGGAAACAAAAGTCTTACTTTTCTCTGTGTTAGAACTTTCAGAGTTATGTATACTTCAATTATACACATAGCCTCAAATTATGTATAATTATCAGAGTTTAATGAGGCTTATATTTTTCCACTTAAAATGCTCATGAAACATTAGTGTTTAGGAACTGGGGAGGGACTTGGCCTTTAAAATTTTAAATGTTCTAAGCAATCTGAGAAGTTATGAAGAGATGAATGTATTTTGAAAGAATGTCCCTGTGACTGAGCCCTGTGATGCTTGGTTCACATAGTCCTACATAGTTTTTGCTTTCTAGGTTCACAGTTTAAATCTACGTGTTCTTTAAAAACAGGCTTCTAGTAAAAGGCAAAAGATTTATATGGTCTGAAGAGAGAGAGAAAAAAAAGAGATGGACATCTTAATAGAGGATGCCAATGTGGGGTTGCAAAAAGACCGGGTGCTAAGGCAACCTCCAAGAACTTACAGGATGTCCTTGGCTAGGTCTCCAAACAATAGTGAAGGTGGTGCCTAGACAGGACATCCCCCATAATCACCCCACCCCACGTGCTGTCACAGAATTTACATCCAACAATGAATAGAGGTAGAGTCAGGGATACATGGCTGAGTCCTGGGCTGAGTCCCTGGTCCAGCTGATAGTAGGGAAGGAGACTCTATATAAGCAAGGGGATAGTGACTATGAGGAAAATTCTTACAGTGATGGCTGACTAGAACTCTGGGGAGCTCACTGAATCATGAAGAGCCACCTGGGAACCATCAAGAAAAGGAACTAGGCCCTCCAAGGATAGACAACTATCCATAGACATGGGCAATATGTGGAGCCTCAAGGGGAGGGTTCATGGACTGGCACCTTGGAGCCCATTCCTTCCCGAGGAACACCTAACTCAGTCTCGATAATAGGGTGAGGAAATCTTGCCTGGAGTGGATGCTGAGGTGACCCACCTAGGGAACTCTTGCTCTTTCTGGGAGGGATAGAGGGGATGAGGAGGAGGGAGGCTGAAGACTGACTGGGAAGAGTTGGGAGGGGGAAGGGAGTTGGAACAAGGGGATACATGGATTAAAAAAAGACTTTATTCTATAAAAATAAATAAATAAATAAAAAGATTCATTCAAAATATGTCTCTCTGAAAACAAACAAACAAATAAAAAAGGCTTCTAAACCTCAGGTGTGGAGGATTCAGCCAAGGATTGGTAAACAGAATTTATCAACATGTAAGGGAGCTAGATTCCTTTAGTTTGGTAGTCGAAGTGCGTTATGCTTTAATATTTATGAACTGTGGGTTTACATGCCACTTTATTACCACAAGGCTTACACATTTAGCACACTAGATAAGAGTTCAGGAGGCAAGCTGCATTTGTATCTGTTCCTTTGTAACTTTCAAAGGAGGCTGCAGACCAGACAGGTGACCACGGCTCATCTGTATTCTGTTGCTGCACACAAGCCATAGTTGCTCCAGCATACACAGTTTAAAGAGAATGCAGGTATTAGATTTATCCCCAGATATGATGATAATGCTTGTTAGTATTAGCCACAAACAAATGTGTTACGCAGTGTTAGGTCTTTCAGATTAGATAGCACTAAGTTGGCATGTGTATGGCACCAATGTATGACAGGATAAAAGGCATTAATTATCACTATGCTGAACACTGATTGACTTTAAAATGATCAGGGAACATAATCAACTTAAAAAACAAAAAACAAAAAACAAACCCAGAGACTAAGACCAAGTTAGGCCCTAACAGGAATTTCTATCTTTTGCTGGGACACATATGTGACAGGCTGGGACCATTATGGTAGTACCTTGGCAGAAGCAGGGACAGGTGTGCTTGAGGTCAACATATGGAATTTGTTTGCCAACTCATGCCTATACCTCTGTGGGCTGCTTCTGGTGAGATGGATGCCTGTCCTCACAGTTCTGGTCTCATCTTGTATCTTTAGACATCTTCATTCCATCTCAAATTCTTGAGGTTGAGTACAAACTCAGGACATTAGAATTGCTCAAAATCCTTCCCATTTTACTCTCTATGTACCTATTGTTATTTGCATGCCTTAGATACACCTTCTAAAAAGTGAATACCCCACCTTGGCTTGGTAGTCTAGGTATGATGTTGAAACACCACCTCCTCAAAAGGTTCGAGTTTTTCGCTTGGCATTGTTGGTACGAAGCTCCAGGTGCTCTCTGGGATGAGTGCAGATTCTGAAGCTAGAGGCATCTAGTAGCAAAGCTTTAATATGCCATAGTTTGCACATGATTTTATGCAATCCTAAGCTTTACTTTTTATTTTAATAATACGTAGGTAACTTTATACTATGAGGACAATTATTTGATACAGGGTTTATAAGGGACCTGGCACAGAGTAGTCACAAAATGTCTCACTACTATCATTTCAGTATTTTCTTATTCTCACGTACAAGTCATACATTTTTTTTCATCGTAGAAGAGTTATTTCTTGTTCATGACATATCTTACTTTAAATCATTTGCAGAAGCTTCTCATTTTTATATTTTCAACAGAACTTGGCACTGTATAAGGCATGAAACATTGGCCTATGCAGGCAGTCACAAAATGGGACTAATGAAACTTGCCTGTGTTCTTTGTGGCACTGTTACTGGTGATTTGATATTGACTTTTAAAGGTCAAATAACAAATTTATGCAAGTGGTTGGCTAAGTTTGTTAGAATATCATTAGAGTCATAGAAAAAAATGTGACATGAAGTCACACTCGCTAGCTCACGTGCTGCTCTTTCATCCCCAGTCAGAGCGGAGCTGCACGTCCAGCTGATAAGAGGTTTTCACATGTACTCTGCCTGCATTTCCCTCTGCTTTGCATATGTGCACTTTCTTGTTTATGTGTGTAAGAGGCAGGGAGAAGTCTTTGACTGGGATGCAATTAGAAGAGAAAGAGATTCTTGTCTCTGAGGGGAGATACTTAATGTGCTTTCTCTCCAGGGGCCTCAGTCGAGATGGAAGTCTGAAGTTGCACCCCTTGCATGTGTTTGGCAGACAGGAAACAAAGGTGAGCCATGCTCTGCTTCATCTAAGATCATAATGTGAAATGGTCTTGAAAAGAGTTGGATATTACATACTTAAATGCACTTTTAAAGTTTTTATTGTAGCCATTCATTTTAAAGCTTGATATCACTGAGTACTATATTAATTCTGCTTTCTGATCCAATCTAGGCTAACATGCATTCCTGATGGGAAATGAGGAAGTGGAAAAAGAAGCCCTAGTCTTATATTCTCAACTGTATTTGCTGGGCATGCTGAAATAATGTCTCTACTTACCATCTTTGCTCTTTCTTGCTGTGCCAACATTGGGGAATCCTTGAAAGCCTATGTGACTGACTTAAAAATGAGGTTTCAAATCCATGCTGTTTGCAGAATCCCTGCTAGAAGAGATTCAAGGACCTTGTGTAGAGAAAAGTGAGGGAGAGCTGGCAGGTGTTGCTCAGCATGGAAAAAGTTCCTGTTGATCAACTCTTCAAAGCTAATTTGAACAAACCTTCCAACTATGTCATTAGATCTTTCTTTACTTATCAATCATGCTCTGTGTCATCTTTCAAAGGCTGGCATGGACTTGAATTTGGATAATTTGCAGAAATGTTCTGCTAGAAGTTGCCAGTGGTTATAGTATCTTGGATACAGTGACAGTGTGACAGAAACAACTCTGATATATTTGTGGACAGGAAAACATTGGAAGCAGTCTGCCTGCATTTTATTTCTGCATGGACTCTGGACTCCTAACTACTTTCTAAGTATTACTTAACAACCTGTGGCACCATGAAAATGGCTTCATGCTCCAGATGCTCATTTTCAAGAACAGAACCCATAACTGTCTGAACTGTTGATAGCTAAGAGTATAATAGGACTGAGTTAAAAGTAAGTGAACAGTTATACAGTTATATTTAGAAATGAAAAAAAATACTGCTTTTTAAGTATTCCATTCACTTTCATTACTATTTAAATAAGCTCATTTTATGACTGTATTATTGTACTGAAATTTTTAAAAGATATTTGTTTAAAGTTTAAGGAATGAAATAATTTTATTACATTATGGTGGATTTATCAGCCTTTTTTTTTTACAGTTTTGAAAGTAGAAAATCATGACACATTCTTTTTGTATTTGATTATAAAACAGCAAAATAATCAGCTTTCTCCTTGGACTCAAACATGTGCTCTCAAACAAAATGGTTCAGTGTTATTGTCTGTGTCTATGGGTAAGTACTGTGTCATAAAATAACCCCAAAGCATCAATAAGGTTGAGTCAGTGCAGAAATGGGGAGAAGAAACTACTCCCTGGAAGGAAGCTGTTCACCCATGTGAAGCGAATTTAGTTTGCTGGATGAGATAATTTACTAAATGGTACTCTAGTGCCCCCGAAGACTTCATTCACCTCAGCTGAATGAGCAGCTGGATCAAACTCAATTATGGAGACTTACCATTCATACTCAAAGCATATACATCTCAAATCTAATGTTCCTTAATTGGGGGCATTTAACACCATGGTAACCTGGGTATAGGGCTGAACTGTTGTAAACGAGTGCAGCCTAATTAGAAAGACTTAGATCAGCATGCCTTCAGACCTCATCTCCAAACATTGACTGCTGACGACTAAGGAGAGAAGGTTCTGAAAGGAAGGGAAAAGCAAGTGGCAATATGCTCAAGTGTAATCACAAACTCTGAGCCAGGAGAGATTCCCAGTTAGTATGGATTTAAGTAGAAACTGAGCTACAATCTAGAAAACTATGCTTCTAGAAAGCTGTGTTGTCAAGGAATAATACTAGATGAAAAGAAATAACAATGAAGAATAGATAGATGTGAGGTTAATAACTCGCATCAGTTAATAAGTAAACCTTTCATAAGTGGGCACAATTTTGTGTATGTGTGTCTGTGTGTGTGCATATGTTCAAAATTTTCAATATAGGTATGAAGCTTTTTAAAATAATAATAAAAACAACAACCAAAACTCAATCATTTTTACTTTTTGCCTTTGGGAAAGGCTCTCACTATATTGCCGTGGCTGGCCTGGAACTCCCTACAGACTTGCTTCCATCTCACAGAGCTCTGCCTGCCTCTGCTTCCTGAGTGTCCCACTACTGCCCAATTTAAACTGATGATTAAATGCAGCAAATTGTTTCAAGTTTTTCAGAATTTTTTTCTTCAAAAGGAGCAGTCCCAATACACCCTTGAAAACTGAGGGACGTCTAGTACCCCTTGCTACAGACTCCACAGTGTCAGAGATGGAAGGCATTTAAGTATTGCTCACTTGATTCTCAGTTTCTAAAACCCTGATTTTAAGTTGACATGTTGTTTGCCAGAATAAAACCAGACTTTATTTTCCAGTTTCTCTGTGTATTCAGATGAGGCCAGATGAAGCTGTTCAGAATGACCCTATGCTTCCACTGCAGGCAGCTGCTCAGGGAGCAGAAGAAATCTCTATCTTTGAGGCCTGGGAAGCTACCCCACACTCTCTGTTGTTCCCATCTAGAAGCTGCTAGTATGAGAGAAATAATCTCTATATTGTAAAGTCATGGCTATTTGCATTTTTCTGTCGTTCACATTGATCTTTACTGAAGCTTGTAGTTAGTTTTGTCCTCTATTAAGATTCCTGGTCTTTTCATTAATTGTCAATATTTTATGATGACTTTTCCTCAAACTTGCAATTTGAAAGAAACAGGATTTGGAATAGATTTCACAGTCAACATTTAGGCACTTCTAGACAATTCTACTTTTATTTAAGCTGTTATTTTAGCATGTTTTCATCAGTTCATATATCAGCCTCCTGCTTGGAGTCTTCTTAGTCTGCCATCTTATCTCAAAATAAATGAAAAGAGCATAGTTATATTGCAGCATTTTGTCAGAGCTCCAGAGAGAAATACTCTTTTATTTCAAACACACATTTTATCATGTTTTCCCCTCTTCAAACTCCTCCGAGATCCTCCATAATTCATTGTCTCACCCAACTTCATTGTCTCCTTCTCTCCTTCCCTCCCTCTCCCTCTCTTTTCTCTTTAAACAAAACAAAAGAAAACAAAAAAAGAAACCCAATAAGACAAAAAAAATAGCTAAATGAAACAAAAATTTCCCAACAGCAAATGGAGTCCATTTTGGGGAAGTCTGCCCTGTAGATAGAAATTAAAACAGAGACTCACAAGTGGAAGACTGGCAGAAAGTAAGAGACTTTGGAACACTCAGTTTTAAATGGTGTATCTTCATCAAATCCCTTCTCTCAAGGGTCAGGGATCTAAGTGGGAGAGAAGGAAAGTGCTAAGTCATGCCCTCAGAGCTATCATGTCAAGCCACTCCTCCCCTAGGCTCTTAGGTCAAGCACATCTGTCTTTCTCTCTGTGTGTCTCTTTCTGTCTCTCTGTCTGTCTGTTTGTCTCTCTCTGCTTTTGTCTTCTCTTGGGAGCTAGCTCTCTTCTTTCCTTCTTTCCTTCCATTTCTCTTTCTTCTTACTTTCTCTGCCACTATAACCATAATCCCTCTGTTAATCATAATCATATACAATAAAGCTTTTTTTCTACATAGAAACAGCCATTAAGAGTCTCTTGCTATCCACTGCTGCATTCTGCTATGTCTCCTGAATCCTACATCCAGAGAAATCTGTCATCAGATAACTGGGCATATGTGAACCACATCAATGTATGCTCAAAACCCTAACAAAAAGATTCTCTGAAATTAATGGATAACTCTAAGGAACAAGTGTCTTCCAGATACAATAGGACTTACACACATGTGAACTCACAAAGTCTGGGATAGCACACTTAAGACAGGTGCAGGTTCATATCACACAAACTTGTCTTGTTCCCAGTAAAGATTCCATACCCAACAAAATTGAGAGTAATAGTGACAAGTAATGACTTAACTGACTCTTATTTAAAAACCATTGACATTTTTTTGCATCTCTATTGTTATAAGGAAATAACTGGAAGTATAATTCCATTTTTCATTGGTCATGTTAGGTTGTGTCTTGTTACATCAGCTTAGAACTGTGTCTTGATAGACCAGGCTCACAAAGAGCCACCAATCTCTGTGGAGACAACAAAACAAAACAAAAGAACAATATATATATATATTTTACAATGACTTACAATGACTCCCCATGGGTTTAAGAATAATGCATGCAATTTATATTATACACTATATGCTAATTATTATTAACCTTTATACAACCTAGAAAACTAAAAATTCTCTTTCATCAAATAAATTTCAGCCTTCTACTGTTACGATTTTGATGTGTGATTTCATACTTGTTTTCATGCAATATGTTATTTTACATTTATATGTGTACATTCATATAGTCTCATGAAAATATATAGCTTTGCTTGGTAATTGAAAAGAAATATAGATTGATACAGAGATATTTTGAAAAGATTATGTAGACTACATTAAACTTACTTTTATATTTAAACTTAATTACATTCTCTGGAGAGGGTGTGTGACATTAATCTACTTTTTAATACATTCTAGTTATCAGTAATGAGATACAGGATATTCACTAATTTACTAATATTCTTTCTGATGAGAATTTCGGTTATTTTATGGTTCTAGGATACCAATGGAGAGTTAGGGATCATTTTTCTTTTATATATTTCTCTTATTTTGTTTTGTTTTCTTCTTTGAAATAGGATCTCCTGGCTGGTGTAGACTCTACGAAGTCCACATTGGCTTAAATATGGCATCCATGACTTTACCATACTTTAGATTACAGGTATTTGCCACTGCTTCCACTGTTTTAATTTCTTAGTTAAACTACTATGTCTTAAAAAAAAAGTTGTAAATGTTTCCAGTCTACCAGACATCTGTATCAGTTGGTACTTGTATCAAAGTAGTGAATAGAAAGTATGTTTCATTTCCCACATGATCTCTTAGTCTCGTAGTACTGGTAGTCTTTTTTTGTTGTTGTTGTTTAATTTTTGACTTTTTTATTATTATGAATAAAGTCACATTTTCTATCCATGTATATACTAGTTCAAGGTCCCATCCACCTCCCACCCCCTCCAGTCACTCTCTCTTTTCCACATCTCCCCATCTCCCCAGAAAGGGCAGGAGGTCCCAAGGTCCCAATATGGCTCAGTTCAGCATCCATTCCTGGCAGATCCAGTTTCCTCACCCCAACATCAAAACTGAGGTAGGTGTTCCTCTAGAGGGACTGGGATCAAGGTGTTTCAGATCCCAAGCTGTTCAGTGGTTGTGATTTGCAGCTTGGACATGCTTTGCTTTTTTGCTTTTTTGTTTAGAGTGCACTAATGAGTGAGTACATCCTCTCCTTATCTTTGTGGGTTTGTGATACTTCGCTCAGGAGGATATTCTCCAACTCCATCCATTTGCCTGCAAATTTTAAGATATCATTTTTTTCTTACTGCTGAGTATTACTCCATTGTATATATGTATCATAGTTTGTTAATCCATTCTTCAGCTGAGGGCCATCTAGGTTGTTTCCAGGTTCTTTCTATTACAAATAATGCTGCTATGAACATAGTTGAGCTAATGCTTTTGGGATGCGAATGTGCCTCTTTAAGGTACATGCCTAAAAGTGGTATTGCTGGATCCTTGGGGAGGAAAATCAATCTCCCCAAGGATCCAGCAATACCATTTTCTGAGTAACTGCCATACTGCATTCTAGAATGGCTGAACAAGCTTACACTCCCACCAACAATGGAGGAGTGTTCCCCTTGCTCCGCACCCTCTCCTGCATAGGCTGTCCTCTGTGTTTTTGATCTTAGATATTTTGACAGGTGTAAGATGGTATCTCAAAGTTGTTTTGATTTGCATTTCTCTGATGGCTAAAGATGAGTGTTTTTTCAAGTGCCCTTCAGGCATTTGCAGTTCTGCTGAGAATTCTCTTTTTAGTTCTGAACTCCATTTTTTCATTGGGTTATTCTAGGTTTGGGGCTCTAGTTTCTTGAAATCTCTATATATTTTAGAGATCAGTCTTCTGTCACTTGTAGGGTTGGCGAAAATCTTTTTCCATTCTGCAGGCTGTCATTTTGTTTTAATGACTGTGTCCTTGACCTTAGTGAAACTTCTCAGTTTCAGGAGGTTCCACTTATTGATTGTTGTTCTTAGTGTCTGTGTTACTGGTGTTGTATTTAGGAAGTGGTCACCTGTGCCAATGCATTGGAGGGTATTTCTCACTTTGTTTTCTATCAAGTTCAGTCAGTGTAGCTGGGTTTATGTTGAGGTTCTTGATCCACTTGCATTTGAGTTTTGTGCAGGGTGATAGGTTCGGATCTATTTGCATTTCTCTACACACTATCATCCAGTTATGCCAACACAGTTTGCTGAAGATTCTATTTTTTATCCATTGAATATTTTTGACCTCTTTGTCAAAAATCAGGTGTTCATAGGTGTGTGTGATAATGTCCAGGTGTTCAATTCGATTCCATTGATCCACAAGTCTGTTTTTATGCCAGTACTAGGATGTTTTTATTACTGTAGCTCTATAGTATAACTTGAAGTCGAGGATGATGATGCCTCCTGAGGTTCTTTTGTTGAGTAAAATTGTTTTTGGCAATCCTGGCTTCCTGTTATTCCAAATGAAATTGAGGTTTGTTCTTTCAAATTCTGTAAAAAATTATGTTGGGATTTTGATGGGAATTGCATTGAATCTGTATATTGCTTTTGGTAAGATTGCCAGTTTTACTATTTTGATCCTACCTATCCAGGAGCATGGGAGATCTTTCCATTTTCTGATATCTTCTTCAGTTTCTTTCTTCAGTGATTTAGAGGTTTTGTCAAACAGATCTGTTACTTCTTTGGTTATAGTTACACTGAGGTATTTAATGCTATTTGCAGCTATTATAAAGGGTGATGTTTCCCTTATTTCCTTTTCAGCCTGTTTGTCTCTAGTGAATAGGAGGGCTACTGACTTTTTTGAATTGATCTTGTATCCTTCTACATTGCTAAATGTGTTTATCAGCTGTAGAAATTCTGTGGTAGGATTTTGTGGGTCACTTATGTATAGTCATATCATTTGCAAATAGAGATAGTTTGACTTCTTCAATTTGTATCCCCTTAATCTCTTTTCGTTCTCTTATTACTTTACCTAAAACTTTGAGAACTATGTTGAATAGATAAGGAGAGAGCCTTGTCTAGTTCCTGATTTTAGTGGAATTGCTTTGAGTTTCTCTCCATTAAGTTTGATGTTGGCTGTCGGCCTCTTGTAAATCACCTTTATAATACTTACGAATTTTCCCTGTATTTCTGATCTCTCTAGGACTTTTATCATAAAGGATTGTTGGACTTTGTCAAAGGCTTTTTCAGCATCTAAGGTGATGATCATGTGTTGTTTTTTCCTTCAATTTGTTTATATGATGAATGGCATTTATAGTTTTTCATATATTGAACCATTCCTGTATTTCTGAGACAAAACATACTTAATCATGGTGGATGACTTTTTTAATATGTTGTAGCAAATCTTTTCACTATCATGTTCCCCAAGGTGTCAATCTCTCTGGATCCTTTTCTCCAAGCTGCTATATGAGGCTTTGTTCTCACAATAAAGTGATGCTTATAGGGTTTGTTGACATTTTTTTAATTTAAAAGTATTTTTTTTTCACACCAATCACAGTTCCCCTTCCTCACCTCCTCCCACTTACCCCCAAGGTTCTCCCACCCCATTCTCCCTATCCACTTCTGAAAGAAGATAAGGCCTCCCATGAGAAGTCAACAAAAGTATGGGATATCAAATTGAGGCAGGATTAACACCCCCCCACACACACACACCCTGTACCAAGGCTGAGCAAGGTATTCCTTTATTGGGAATAGATTTCAAAAAGCCAGTTCATACACTAGAAATAAATCTTGGTCTCACTGCCAAAGGCCCTACCAACTACTCAAGCCGCACAACTGTCATCTACATTCAGAGGGCCTAATTTGGTCCCATGGTCCCATGCAGGTCCCCTATATTTAGTGTAGAGTCTGTGAGCTCCTAGTAGTTTGGTTCTGCTGTCTCTTTTCCCATCAGAATCTTGACCTCTTTGCTCCTATAATCACCTCCTTCTTCTCTTTGACTGTATTGGGAGCTTGGCCCAGTGTTTAGTTTTGGATCTCTGCATCTGCTTCTGTTAGTTGCTGGATGAAGGTTCTATGATAACAATTAGACTGGTCATCATTTTAATTATAGGAGAAGGCCAGTTCAGACACCCTCTCCACTATTGCTTGGCATCTTAGCCAGGGACATTCTTGTGGATTTCTGGGGTTTTCTCTAGTACCAGATTTATCTCTAACCCTAAAATGTTTTCCTCTGTCAAGATATTTATTTTGTCATTTTCTCTCTCCATCCTTCCCCCAACTCTACCATCCTGTTCTCTCATATTCTCTTCCCACCTCTTTCTCTTGTTACTTGCCCTCCCATGCTTCCAATTTATCCAGGAGATCTTATCTATTACTCATCCCAGAAAGATCCATGGATGTCTCTCTTAGGATGTCTCTCATTATCTAGCTTCTTTGAGGTTGTGGATTGTAGTCTGGTTATCTATTGCTTTACATCTAATATCTATTTATGAGTGAGTACATATCATCTTTTGTTTCTGGATCTGGCTTACCTTACTCAGGATTATTTTTTCTAGTTCCATCCATTTTTTTCCTGTAAATTTCAAGATGTCACTTTTTTAACTCCATTGTGTAAATGTATCACATTTTAAAATCAATTTTTCAGTTGAGAGGCATTTAGCTTGTTTCCAGGTTCTGGCTATTACAAATAATACTGCTATGAACCTAGCTGAGCAAGTGTTTTTGTGGTCTGAATGTGCATCCTTTGGGTATATACTTAAGAGTGGTATTTCTGGATCATGAGGTATATTGATTTTCTAAGAAACTTCCATACTGATTTTCAAAGTGGCTGTACAAATTTACATTACCATCAGCAATGAAGTAATGTTCCCTTTGCTCCACATTCCCTTCAGCATAGGCTGTCATCAGGGTTTTTGATTTTAGCCATTCTGATAGATGTAAGATGGTATCTCAGATTTGTTTTGATTGACATTTCCCTGATGGCTAAGCATGTTGAGTACTTCTTTAATTGTATTTCAGCCATTTGAAATTCTTCTGTTGAGAATTCTGTTTAAATCTGTACTCCATTTTTAATTGGATTATTTGGTATTTTGATATCTAGTTATTTTGAGTTCCTTATATATTTTAGAGATAAGTTCTCTGTCAGAGAAAGGGTTAGAGAAAGTCTATTTCCATTCTGTAGGCTTTTATTTTGTCTCATTTATGGTGTCATTTACTGACGTTTCTCAGTCTCAGGAAGCTCTTTTTATTAATTTTTTCTCTCAGTGTCTGTACTACTGGTATTATATATAGGAAGTAGTCTCCTGTGTAGATATGTTCAAGGGTATTTCCCACTTTCTCTTCTGTTAGTTTCATGTTGAGGTTTCTGATCTACTTGGAATTGAGTTTTGTGTGTGGTGATAGATATGGATCTATTTCCATTATTCTACATGCTACCATCCAATTATTCCAGTACCATTTGTTGAAGATGCTTTCTGTTTTTGTTTCAATTGAATATTCTTGGCCTTTTTTTCAAAAATCAGGTATTCATCAGTGTGTGAATTAATGTCAGGGTCTTCAATTTGATTTCATTGATCCACATGTCTGTTTATATTTCAACACCAAGCTATTTTTATTACTATAGCTCTAGAGTAGAGCTTAAAGTCAGGATTGGTGATGCCTCTAGAAGTTCCTTTATTGTACAGAATTGTTTTGGCAATCCTGTAGTTTTGTTTGTTTGTTTTTCCAGATGAAACTGAGTATTGTTTTTTCTTTTTCTTTTTCTTTTCTTTTTTTTTTATTATAACGAACAAAGAAGTCACACTTTCTATCCTGTATATTCTTATTCAAGGTCCCTTCCCCCTCCCCTCCCACTTCATCAGGTCATTCTCTCTTCTCCACAACTCCCCATCATCCCCACTGGGAAGGAGGCAGGTGGTCCCAAGGTCCCACTGTCCCAATATTGCTTAGTTCAGCCTCCACTCCTGGCAGATCCAGTTTTCTCCCCGCATCCTCAAGACTGAGTCAGGTGTTCTTCTAGGGCAAGTGGGATCCAAGGAGTCAGTCCAAGGTGTTTCTGATCCCAAGCTGTTCAGTGGTTGTGGTTTGCAGCTTGGACATGCTCTGCTGTTTTCTTGTTTGTTTGTTTAGAGTCCACTAATGAGTGAGTACATCCCCTGCTTATCTTTCTAGGTTTGTGAAACCTCGCTCAGGAGGATATTCTCCAAATCCATCCATTTGCCTGAAAATTTTAGGATATCATTTTTCCTTACTATTATTCCTCACAGAAAAAAATTGGTCAAGAGGAGATTTCAATCCTGAATATTTATGCCCCTAATATAAGAGCACCTACCTATGTAAAAGAAACACTGCTAAAGCTCGAATACCACATCAATTTTCACACCCTAATAATGAGAGTCTCCTTCAAAACCCCACTTTCAACCCTGGATAGGTCAACCAGACAGAGACTCAACAGAGAAATAATGAGTCTAACAGAGGTTATGATGCAAATGGATTTCATAGACATTTACAGAAGCTTCCACTCAAATGCAAAGGAATATACATATTTTTCAGCTCCTCATTGAACTTTCTTCAAAATTGACCACATAATTGGTCATAAAGCAAATATCAACAGATACAAAAAAATGGAAATATTCCCTTGTAACATGTCAGACCACCAGGGCCTAAAGTTAGAGTTCAACAACATCAAAAATTACAGAAAGCCTACCAACTCATGAAAACTAAATATCACTCAGCTGAACCATCTCTGGGTCAAGGAAGAAATTAAGAAAGAAATCAAAGTCTTCCTAGAATTTAATGAAAATGAATCCACAACGTACCCAAACTTGTGGGATACAATGAAAGCAGTCTTAAGAGGAAAATTCATAGCTCTAGATGCCTATATGGAAAACCTAGAGAAATCCCACTCTAGGGACCTAACAGCTCAGCTGAAAGCCTTGGAACAATTAGAAGCAAACTTTCCTAGAAGGAGTAGAAAGCAGGAAATAATCAAACTTAGAGCTGAAATCAATACAATTGAAACAAAAGGAAAAATACAAAGAATCAATGAATCAAAGAGTTGAGAAAGTAAAAAAAAAAAAAAAAAATAGATAAGCCCTTATCCAAACTAATCAAAAAGCAGAGGGGGAGCATCCAAATCAACAAAATCAGAAATGAAAAGGGGGACATAAAAACAGACCCCCAGGAAATACAGAGGATTATCAGATCATACTTTGAAAATCTGTATTCCACAAAAATGGAAAACCTAGAAGAAATGGACAGCTTTCTGGACAGGTACGATCTACCAAAATTAAATGAAGATCAGAGTATTGTTTTTTCAAGGTCTGTGAAGAATTGTGATGGAATTTTGGTGAGAATTGCATTGAATCTGTAGATTGCTTTTGCTAAGATTGCTATTTTTACTATGTTGATTCTACCTACTCAAGAGCATGGGAGAGCTTTTCATTTTCTGATATTTTATTGAATTTTTTTAGTGCCTTAAAATTTTTGTTATACAGGCCTTTCACTTGTTTGGTTAGAGCTACTGCTAAGATATTGTATTATTTGTGGCTATTTTAAAGGATGATGTTTCCCTGATTTCTTTTTCAGCCCCTTTATCTTTAGTGTATAGGAAGGCTATTGATTTTTTAGTTAATCTTGTATCCTGTCACATTGTCAAAAGGGTTTATCTGCTGTAGGAGCTACCTGGTAGAATTTTTGGGGTCAGTTATGTATACTATCATATCATCTGCAAATTGTGAAAGCGTGACTCCTTCCTTTCTTATTTGTATGCCTTTAATCTCCTTTTGTTGTCTTATTATTTAGCTAAAACTTCAAGTTCTGTATTGAATAGTTATGGGGAGATTGATCAGCCTTGTCTTGGTCCTGATTTTAGCGGCATGGCTTTGAGTTTCTCTCCATTTAGTTTTATGTTCGCTGTTTTCTTGCTGCATATTGCCTTTACTATTTTTAGGTATGTTCATTGTATCCCTGATCTTTCCAAGATCTTTATTGTGAAGGGGTATTAGATTTTGTCAAAGGCTGTTTCAGCATCTATTGGGACAATCATGTGCCTTTTTTCTTTCAGTTTGTTTATATGATAGATGACATTGACAGATTTTTGTAAGTTGAAACTTCCCTGATCACTATAGGTTTGTTAGCCCTTTTAACTTAATTTTTTGTACTGGCAGCTTATTTTTACATGACTTTGCTGCTAATACTACTTTTTGTCTTTACTTCCTACTTAAAGTAGCTTTGGCTAATCTAATATTCTGTTTACCTGTGACCACCTGTGATAAACTTATTTATTTTTTTGTCATTCTCCTTAGAGAGATCCTGAATGCTCACAACCTGTGCCTTATTCATTGATCTGCCACATGTCGCCTGGAGCATATCCATACTCTCTCACTGCTCCCTGATTCCTTGGAGTGGAAACTAAGCCATACTACTATTAGCTTCACAGTAACTTCTTTAAGTAGACTAGATGACTTCCTCAGTTCATATTTAGAGAGAATTGTTAAAACTCTTGCTCTATTTAATAGTGATCTGTGGATTTCTTCAAGAGGAATCTACATTTTTTCCCTCAAAATTTTTAATATTTTCCCTAGAAATCATTACATAAATATATTTTTCTGATACATCAAATAGAGAGAAAATTGTTGTATACATTAATAAATAAAATGAAACAAAATCTCATAGCTGTCATTCTACAAAAGGAGTTTAGAAAGAACTTGGATTTAAATGTCCTGGATTCATTTAAACTATTTTATTTGTGTGCTTGTAACTGTGTTCAATCCTAACCTGTTTCACTGTTGAGTTTTTCCAATTAATATTGAATTATCTAAAATTGTTTTCATGAGAGACCTATTATTAATTCATCCAGTGGTCTTTAACTTTTTTCTTTGATGTTGCCTGGGAAAACTCAAGTAATAACTGGGAAGATCTGTCCCTTTGCCTCCTTCCATTTTCTTCTTTTGTCTTTGACTGTTGGCCAAATAGATTTTGATTTGTCTGGCATTTACCTAAAAAAAAAAAAACTTATCATCATGGTTCTCTACTTTTGGGTAAATTATACTCTCATGATGATACCAAAAAGTGTTTTCTGAAATCACTGAGCAATATAAAAATTAAGAATCCAGTATCTGTGTAGGTCTTCACTCATAGATACAGACAGGCACCATATGGGACACCTTCTGTTAGTCCTTACCTAACAGACAGGATTTCTCACCTTGGAATTGAGTTGCCATCAAAGGGTGCTAATGTTAAAATATTGACATAATTGGTGCCATACACATTTTACACTCCACTCACATCCCTGCCTCTTGACTGGGAATCAAGCAGCTTGGTTGTGGACACTTGCTGTGAATATCACTCATCTTCAGAGAGCTGTAAGAACAGACTCTAGTTGTGCTTAATGTGCTCTGATACTCTTTAGAGATGCCACAATTCTGTCTCTTGTGCTGGAATCTGAACTCTCCTCTGAGCCCCCCATTTTTCTCTCTGTGCACGGGGTTGCTAACCCTTCCAATAAATTCTTTATGCCTCAGTAATCTGTTTTTCTGTCCTCCACCCCATCACATACTTACCAAACAGCAGAGGGGAACGACCCTGAGTAGAATATAAAGGACTCAATTCTTTTATAAAAGCCTCTAATTTTCATTTTTTTTTCTTTTTTTTCTTTATTTTGTATTTATCAAAAAAAAAACCAGTAAAATGAATTTTTTTAAAAAAAAATGTCGAAGAGTTAACAATAACTATACAGAGGATAATAATCATAAGCATGGCTTATCAAGGGTGGAAATGCAAATAAGATTGCTACACATATATTTTCTTTGTGTTCAGCTTTCCCTCTGAATTTTTTTTTTCCATCCCTGTATATCCTTATTGAAGGTCTCTTCCCCCTCCCACCACATCTGATCATTTTTCTTCTCTGCAAC
>PVIH01026243.1:0-19121 GCA_004025045.1 Sigmodon hispidus | reverse complement strand
TAACTCAAAATGTTCAGGAAATCTGGGACACCATGAAAAGACCTAATTTGAGAATAATAGGACTAGAAGAAGGAGAAGAATACCAGCTGAAAGCCACAGATAATGTTTTCAATAAAATCATACAAGAAAACTTCCCTAACCTGAAGAAGGAAATGCCTATAAAGATACAAGAAGCTTACAGAACAAAAATAGATATGACCCCCCCAAAAAAGGCAGTCTGCCACATTATGATCAAGCCACAAAACATACAGAACAAAGAAAAAATTTTAACATCTGCAAAAGAAGGGGCCAACTCACATATAAAGGCAGACCCATCAGAATAACGCTTGACTATTCAATTGAAATGATGAAAGCTAGAAGGGCTTGGTCAAAAGTTATACAGATGCTTAAAGAGCATGACTGTCAAACTAGAATACTATACACTGCAAAATTATCAATCACCATAGATGGAGAAAACAAGGTATTTCAGGAAAAAGTCAGTCTGAAAGAATATCTATCAACCAATCCAGCACTACAGAGAGTATTAGAGGGAAAACTCCAACATAAGGACCCCAGATACACCCACAAAATTTCAAACAATCAATAATTCCACAGAAGAATACCCTAGAGAAAGGAAATGCAAACAAGTTACCACCAAAAATGGCAAGAAATATGAATCAATGGTCACTAATTTCCCTTAATATCAATGGTCTCAATTCTCCTATAAAATGTCACACACTAACAAGATGGATACAACAACAGAAGCCATCCTTCTGTTGCCTACAAAAAACACACCTCAACTGCAAAGACAGACACAGGCTTAGAGTAAAGGGTTGGAAAAAGATTTTGCAGTCAAATGGTCCTAAGAAACAAGCAGGGGTTGCAATATTAATATCTAACAAAGTAGACTTCAAGTTAAAAGCAATTAAAAGGGACCAAGATGGTCGCTACTTATTCGTCACAGGAAAAATTGGTCAAGAGGAGATTTAAATCTTAAATATTTATGCCCTTAATATAAGAGCACCTACTTATGTAAAATAAACACTGCTAAAATTCAAATCCCACATCAAATCTTAAACCCTAATAGTGGGAGACTTCAATACCCAACTCTCAACCCTGAATAGAACAACCAGACAGAGTCTCAAAAGAGAATTAAGAAGTCTAAAAGAGGTTATGATGCAAATGGATTTCATAGATATCTACAGAAGCTTCCACCCAAATGCAAAGGAATATACATATTTCTTAGCTCCTCATGGAACTTTCTCCAAAATTGACCACAAAATTGGTCATAAAGCAAATATCAACAGATACAAAAAAATGAAAATAATCCCTTGTAATATATCAGACCAACAGGGCCTAGAGTTAGAGTTCAAGAACATCAAAACCCAAAGAAAGCTTACCAACTCATGGAAACTAAACATTACTCAGCTGAACCATCTCTGGGTCAAGGAAGAAATTAAGAAAAGAATCAAAGTCTTCCTAGAATTTAATGAAAATGAATCCACAATGTATTCAAACTTGTGGGACACAATGAAAGCAGTCGTAAGTGGAAAATTCATAGCGCTAGATGCCTATATGAAAAACCTAAAGAAATCTCACACTAGAGACCTAACAGCTCAGCTGAAAGCCTTAGAACAATTAGAAGCAAACTCACCTAGAAGGACTAGACAGCAGGAAATAATCAAACTTAGGGCTGAAATAAATACAATTGAAACAAAAGGAACAATACAAAGAATCAACAAATCTGAAAGTTGGTTCTTTGAGAAATTTAACAAGATAGATAAGCCCTTAGCCAAACTAATGAAAAAACAGAGAGAGAGTGTGTTCAAATCAACAAAATCAGAAATGAAAAGGGAGACATAAAAACAGACCCCCAGGAAATACAAAGAATTATCAGATCATATTTTGAAAATCTGTATTCCACAAAAATGGAAAACCTAGAAGAAATGGACAGCTTTCTGGTCAGGTACCATCTACCAAAATTAAATGAAGATCAGATTAATTACCTAAACAGGCTTTTTCCCTTAAGGAAATTGAAGCTGTCATTGAAAGCCTCCCCAAAAATAAAAGTCCTGGTCCAGACTTGTTTCAGGATCCAATTCTACCAGACATTCAAAGAAGAATTACTACCGTTACTCCTCAAAATATTTCACACAGTAAAAACTGAAGGAATATTGCCAAATTGCTTTTATGAGGCCACAGTTACCCTAAGACCCAAGCCACTGAAAGACACAACAATGAAGGAGAATTAAAAACCAATTTCCCTCATGAATATTGTTGTTAAAATTCTCAACAAAATTTTAGCAAACCATATACAATAATGTATAAAAAATATCATCCAACATGACCAAGTAGGCTTCATCCCAGAAATGCAGGGCTGGATTAACATACAAAAAACCGTAAATGTTATCCATCATATAAACGAACTAAAGGAACAAAACCACATGATCATATCCTTAGATGGGGATAAAGCCTTTGACAAAATTCAACACTCCTTTATGATTAAAGCCCTGGAGAGATCAGGAATTCAGGAAGAATACCTAAATATAATAAAGGCGATTTACAAGAAGCCAACAGCCAGTATCAGACTTAATGGAGAAAAACTCAAAGCAATACCACTAAAATCAGGAACTAGACAAGGATTTCCTCTCTCCCCTTATATATTCAATATAGTTCTCGAAGTTTTAGCTAAAGCAATAAGGGAACGAAAAGAGATTAAGGGGATAAAAATTGGAAAAGAAGAAGTGAAGCTAACTCTATTTGCAGATGATATGATTGTTTACATAAGTGACCCACAAAATTCTTCCAAGGAACTGCTACAGGTGATAAACACCTTCGGCAATGTAGCTGGATACAAGATTAACTTAAAGAAATCAGTAGCCCTTCTATACACTAAAAATAGAAGAGCTGAAAAAGAAATAAGTGAAACATTATCCTTTATAATAGTTGCAAATATTATTAAATACCTTAGAGTAACTATAACCAAAGAAGTAACAGATCTATTTGACAAAAAATTTAAATCACTGAAGAAAGAAATTGAAGAGGATATCAGAAAATGGAAAGCTCTCCCATGGTCCTGGATTGGTAGGATCAACATTGTAAAAATGGCAATTCAACCAAAGGCAATCTACAGATTCAATGCACTGCCCATCAAAATCCCAACACAATATTTTTTAACCCGAACCCTAACCCTAACCCTTGAAAGAACAATACTCAATTTCATTTGGAATAACAGGAAAGCCAGGATTGCCAAAACAATTTTACTCAACAAAAGAACCTCAGGAGGTATCACCATCCCGGAGTTCAAACTATACTATAAAGCTACAGTAATAAAAACAGCCTGGTACTGGCATAAAAACAGACTTGTGGACCAATGGAATAGAATTGAGAATCCAGACATTAACCCAAAAACCTATGAACACCTGATGTTTGAAAAAGATGCCCAAAACTTTCAACAGAAAAAAGATCGTATATTTAACAAATGGTGCTGGCATAGCTGGATGGAAGTGTGTAGAAAAATGCAAATAGATCCAAGCCTGTCACCCTGCACAAAATTCAAATCCATGTGGATCCAATACCTCAACTTAAACCCAGCCACTTTGAACTTGATAGAAAACAAAGTGGGAAATGCACTTCTACAAATTGGCACAGGTGACCACTTCCTAAATATAACACCAGTGGCACAGACACTAAGACCAACAATCAATAAGTGGGATCTCCTGAAGCTAGGAAGCTTCTGCAAAGCCAAGGACACTGTCAATAGGACAAAACAACAGCCTACAGAATGGGAAAAGATTTTCACCAACCGTACAAGTGATAGAGGACTGATCTCTAAGACATATAAAGAGCTCAAGAATCTAGAGCAATACCATTTCTGGGTGTATACCCTAAAGAGGCACATTCACACTCTAAGGGAATTAGCTCAACTATGTTTATAGCAGCATTATTTGTAATAGCAAGAACCTGGAAACAACCTAGATGTCCCTCAACTGAAGAATGGATTAACAAACTGTGGTACATCTTCACAATGGAGTACTACTTAGCAGTAATAAAAAATGATATCCTAAAATTCACAGGCAAATGGATGGATTTGGAGAATATCCTCCTGATCGAGGTATCACAAACTCAGAAAGATAAGCAGGGAATGTACTCACTCATTAGTGGTCTCTAAACAAACAAACAAGAAAAAAAGTCAAGCATGACCAAGCTGCAAACCACAACCACTGAACAGCTTGGGATCAGAAACACCCTGGACTGACCCTCCAGATCCCACCCCAATTGTAGGAACACCTGACTCACTCTTGAGGGAGGGGGGACAAAACTGGATTTGCCTCGAGTGGAGACTTATCTAAGCATTATTGGGTCGGTGAGACCATACTACTGTCTGCTCCCTGCCCAGGGAGGGAATGGGGAGTTGTGGAGAAGAAAAAATGACCTGATGTTGTGAGAGGGGGAAGGGACCTTGAATAAGGATATACAGGGATGAAAAAAAATTCAGAGGGGATGCTAAACACAAAATAAATATATGTGTAGCAATCGTATTTGCATTATCACCTTTGATAAGTCATGCTTATGATTTTTATCTTCTTCATAGTTATTGTTAACTTTTCAGCATTTTAAATTCATTTTACTGTTTTTCTTGATAAATACAAAATAAATAAAGAAGGAAAAAAAGGATATACAAGGATAGAAAGTGTGACTTCTTTGCTGATAACAATAATAATAGAAAACACACACACAAAAAAACATACAAAGCAACCAAATTATTATTCAATGACATCCATTCTTTGCTAGGTTTAGATAGTGATCTAAAGAAGATAATTAATTCCTTGTACACATTTCTTTTTTTTCACAGTGGCCGAGCAGAAAAAATTTTCTTTTTTTTAAATTTTTATTTTTATAAATTAAAGTCTTATTTTTCCATGTATGTCCTTGTTCAAAATCCCTTCCCCTCTCTACTCCTCCAGGTCTCTCTCTCTTCTCCCCATCCCCCATCCCCTCCCCACAAAGGGAAGAGGTCCTGAGGTGGATTAGTCCAGCATCCACTCGACTTGAGCTCAAAAGTGAAAGTAAAAGTAGTAGCAAGGCTGGGAACGGCTCAGAAAAGATTTTTTAAAATAAGGAGTAAAGGTCATATAAGGATGGGGCCTTCAACCTCATGTCCAATTTTTCTGGCTCTACAGGAGCTGTTACAAACTAAGGGCCTGGAAATTAAGGAAAGCGTATTAGAGAGATTTTTAAAGGAATGTGACATTGCAGCTCCGTGGTTTGCTGTCACGGGCAGTCTAAAGGTGTCCTCCTGGGAGAAGTTAGGGCGAGATTTAGACTTTGCCTATGAGCAGGGAATTCTAAAGGCAGGCGTGAGATCCATTTGGAGGGTGATTCGAGGTTGTTTGGACAATCAGAGGTGCTGTGAGGCAATTGAAGGGGGTCAGGCCACTTTAGAACAGTTAAAAGAGGAAAGATCTGACGGGGCGTGCAGTGAAGAAGCAAGAGGTCTTAGAATTGAAGGATCAGATTTCAGGGGAAACACTTACCGGGATTTAGAGGATTTTCAGCTTATAGGCCTTGAGAGCAGTAGTTCTGAAGAAGACCTATCAGGGTTGGAGGAGTCAGGAGAGGAAAGAGAAACTAAGAATTTGGTTTCAAAAAAGGAAAAGAGGCTAGCCCTGAGGGAGTGCTTGCTTCCTGGGAAGTGTGGCCTTCTGCCATCTGCTCCCCCAGCTTACTCAGATGGAGGGGGTGGCTTTGGCAGCCACAAACAGTCCTTTAACCCTGCAGTATGTATAAAAGTGAGACAGAAAAACTGGTTCAGTAAGAACTCATGGCATTACCGCCTCTTTCACTTTGGCACAAGTGGAGGTGTTGAATAGATATTGGTGCTGACAAAAGCATTATAGCAAGGAAGGATTGGCCCTCTGGGTGGCTGATTCTAAAATAGCCAAGTCTTCCCCAAAGTAACCCTGAACAAACAGTTGTTGTTACCTCCTATGCCAGGTGTTTCAACACAATCTTGTTATTTCCATCACCTGGAAAACTGAGAAATCTGTATGGGTCCCTCAGTGGCCCTTGTCTTTAGAAAAATTGAAAGTAGCCCAAGAACTACTGCAGGAACAGCTAGCACAGAAGCATATCATACCCTCTACTTCGCCATGGAGTACACCTGTATTTGTGATTAAGAAACAATCAGGAAAATGGAGATTATTGCATGACTTAAGAGCTATAAATAATCAGATTCAACCTATGGGCCCGGTACAACGAGGGCTTCCATTGTTGACAGCCTTGCCTTCACAATGGCATATCATAGCAGTAGACATTAAAGATTGCTTTTTTTCCATACCTTTATATAAAAAAGATACAGAAAGATTTGCTTTCACGCTTCCTTCATGTAATCATGAGGAGCCTCATCAGAGATTTGAATGGGTCGAATTGCCTCAAGGGATGGTTAATAGCCCTAATATGTGTCAGCTATATGTGGGGCATGCCCTGCAACCAGTGCGTGAAGCGTTTCCTAAGATGCGCTGTGTCCATTATATGGATGACATACTGTTAGTGGGAAAACAAAGAGGTGAGGTAGAAGAAGCCTATGAAGTGCTGGTGAAAGCACTCCAGTGCTGAGGGCTCTTTATTGCCCCTGAAAAGGTACAATTGACTCAGATTGTTGATTATTTGGGAGCAAGGATTGCTCCTCAAGTAGTTCAACCCCAGAAGATAGAGATAAGAAAGGACAATTTAAAGACTTTGAACAATTATCAAAAATTATTAGGGGATATAAATTGGTTTAGGAGATTTTTAAAATTGGCAAATTATGAGTTAAAACCTCTATATGACATTCTTAAAGGTGATCCTGCCCTAGATTCCCCTAGGCATTTTACCAAAGAAGCGCATCAAGCACTACAGTTGGTGGAAGATAGGTTAAGACAGGCATGTTTGATGCGAGTATAAGAGAATCAGAAGTTGTTGCTATGTATATTGCCCACCTTTAAACCACCCACAGGGGTGCTGTCGCAACAAGGACCTGTGCTATGGATACACCCTAACATTTCCCCAAATAAGAGCATCGAGCATTATCCCACAGCTGTTGCTGAGTTGGCCCAGCAGGGTCTTCAACAGGCTCTACAGTTTTTTGGTCTGCTCCCGGAGAGCATCGTGGTGCCTTTTACTGCAGTGCAAATTTCTGTGCTATGTGCCACCATTGATGACTGGGCTATACTCCAATGTTCCTTCCCTGGTGAATTAGACAACCACTATCCACAACATCCATTAATGACTTTCTTTAGGGAGCATCCTGTTGTTTTTCCAAAGGTGACGGCTACAGAACCTATTCCTGGTGCAATTAATGTGTTTACAGGCGGCTCTAAGACCAAAATAGGGGCACACATGGCCCAAGGCCAATCACCAGTCTAATGTCAATTTGCTCCAGGTACCCCTCAAATAACAGAACTTCAAATAGTATTAGAGGTTTTTAAAACCTTTTCTTGTGCATTTAATTTGATTTCTGATTCAGTTTATGTTGTTAATGCCTTGAAAATTCTTGAGGTGGCGGGTCCTATAAGGTCTTTCAGTTCAGTTGCAGGTTTATTCTCTCAGTTACAGGATCTTATTAGGAACAACTCTAAGAAGTTTTTCCCCCAACAATTAGAGCCCACACTGGCTTACCTGGGCCTCTGAGCAAAGGCAATGCCCTAGTAGATGCTGCCACACAGCAAGAATGGATATTTACTGCCACACCCATTATACAAGCCACAGAATTTCATCAGTTATACCATGTTAATGCCAGAACTTTGAGAAGTAAATTTCAGCTTTCTAGGCAAACAGCTAGGCAAATAGTTTTTGACTGTTCACATTGTGTGGAGTTTCAGCATTCCCTGTCGTTGGGAATTAACCCTCGGGGTTTGCTTCCTCTTAAAGTTTGGCAAATGGATGTGACACATTTTTCTGAATTTGGCAACCTCAAACATGTGCATGTGTCAGTTGACACCTGTTCTGGTATTATCCATGCCACTGCCCTAAATGGAGAGAAAGGGTGTAATGTTATTGCTCACTGCCTTGAGGCATGGGCAGCCTGGGGAAAACCAATGCAGCTTAAGATTCATAATGGCCCAGGATATACCAGACATCAATTTACAGCCTTTTGTGCACAGATGGGAGTGCAGTTGATCCATGGCCTGCCCTATAATCCTTAAGGGCAAGGCATAGCAGAAAGAGCTCACCGCACACTCAAGGAGTGCCTTATTAAACAGAAAGGGGAAATAGGCCATGGCCATACCTCAAAGGAAAGATTTTCCCTAGCTCTATTCACTCTTAATTTTTTAAATTTGGATGCTCATGGGGCTGCGGCAGCAGACCGGCATGCCAATCCAAGCACTATGCAGAAAGGACTGGTGAAATGGAAAGACATCCTCACAGGCCAGTGGTGCTGCCTGGACCCTGTTTTAACATGGGCAAGAGGGTCTGTTTGCATTTTCCCCCAGGATAGAAATGATCCACTTTGGGTACCGGAGAACCTGACCAGGAAGATTCAATTGGAAAAGGTAAATGAGGCCGGGGAGCAAGCAGATGATGCAGAAGCTCCTGTTGCTGGCCCTGATGGTGCAGATAAGTGTTTGCCATAATCGCAGCCATTTCATTGACTGCCATAGGAGCCACGAGCCATATCGTGCAGATTGCGCAGACTTTGAATGCAGTCTTGGCTAATGCAGTACAGGCTCTAGACATACAAAAGAATCTTATTGCCCAGTTAAAAAAGGGCTTGATGGTTGTTAATCAAAGGATTGACCTTGTCCAAGAATAGATTGATACTCTTTGGCAGCTGGCCTAGTTTGGCTGTGAATGGAAGTTTCCAGAATTATGTGAGACTAGTATACAATATCAGAGCTTTATTCATGCTGCAAATATGTCTAAACAGTTGTCAAGTTATCTTTTAGGAAACTGGATTGGTGAATTTGAAAACTTGATGGCCCAGCTGAGAGTGACCATGGTGATCGTGAATTCTACTGGAGTGGATGCAGACCTGGCAGAAGGACTGGCATCCTGGTTCTCCGCCACTGTGGATCACTAGAAAGAGTGGGCGGGAATGGGAGCTCTGGAAAGCCTGATGGTGCTGATATTCCTAGTTTGCCTGTGGTGCATTTGCCGTGTTAGGTTCCTTCAGTGTCGCAATGCAGCCACAGTTGTCCAAGCATTTTCAGCCATTGGAGTCAGTCAGTCCCCCTAAGTTTGCTTGGCCTCCCTAAAGGAGAAGCCTTAAGAATGTTTTGCAGGATGCGAGGCTTAGCACTGCACATGAGTACTCTGGCTTATGGGAACTCATGAGGAGTATGTCTGGTTGCACGCAGGTTGACACCCAACTGCCTGCCTCTGTGGAAAGGGTGTCAGACGGGTCAGGGATTGTCTGGGTGGATGAGACCTGGAGCGATACCTGTACATGTTCCTTTTGCACTTCAGAGACTAGACCTCTGCTTCTGCCTGCTTTTCTTTTTTTTAATAAAGAAGGGGATCTGTAGGGAGCTGCGTTGTACCACGCCCTAAAGGTGGCGCTGGTTTCTGCCTTCCACTTTCCTGATGGGATGGTGAGTGCTCTCGGGAGTAAACAACTCCTTATTGGCTTGCTTCCAGCGCCTCGGGACCTATGGGCAATGTCCATGTGGCTTACCGGGATTGGAGGCCCAGAGGGTATTTAGCCACGAGCGGACATCCCCCCCCCGGGGTCGTTCATGAGAGAGTGGTCATGAGAGAGTGGTCATTCATTGTTCGTCATAAGTGTGAGAGTGAGAGTGAGAGTGAGTGAATGAGAGACAAGAAGATAATTAAAGGCCCGAATAAACTGCAAAGAGAAGGATCCAGTGTTGTGTGTTCCTTGCTGGCAAGGCTGCGCACGACAGTACATAACCATCATTCAATATTCATAAAGCAGAATAGTGAGAATTATCATGAGTTCAAAGTCAGCCTGATGTACATGATAAGTTACAGTCAAGACAGAAATATTTAGAAGTATGTAGTCTCAAAAACCAACTCAAAAATTTATTTTTAATATAAAGCTATGGTCAGAATTTTTTGTTAGTCTTGTAGCCACTTGGACCTATCAAAATTAATGCTCAATTTGAACAAGATAAACCACCCCTTAATAAGAAGAAGTGATGGCTCATCTACCCATGTAAATAAAACTCACCAAACAAGGGTACTGGCAGGGTTTTCTTTTTGTTTTTGTCTATACAGAAAACCAGAAATACTCATCTTCAAGAAGTTAAAAGACCTTGGACATCTAGACATCTACAACAGAAGGGAGGCTATCCAGAAAAATTCAGAAGTAAAAGAATATTGGAGCTATTGGAACCAATATACTGTACAGGGTAAAATCTTATTTCTTAACCTCTGTATGTCTTTATTTGTAAGAAAAGTTGAAGTCTCAGTTTAGTTATAATTTAATGCTGGCTTTAGAGTTGGAGTGTGGCTATCTCCTTCTCTAGTAGCAAACATGCTTGTTAAAGAAAATGTAAAATATCTGTATCATATCAGAAGAGCCACCTGATATGGACAGAAGAATAATCCAAATTAAGGGAATATTCTTTTTTTCTTTTATTATTATTATTATGAAAAAAGAAGGCACACTTTTTATCCTTTATCCTTATTCAAGGTCCCTTCCCCTTCCTGCCACATCAGGTCATTTTTTTTGCTCCACCACTCCCTATCCCCTCCCTGGGCAGGCAGCAGACAGTCCCATGGTCCCACTGACCCAATATTGCTTAGTTCAGTCTCCACTCCTGGCAGAGCCAGTTTTCTCCCCCCTCCCTCAACAGTGAGTCAGGTGTTCCCCTAGGGGGAGTGGGATCCAAGGAGTCAGTCCAGGGTGTTTCTGATCCCAAGCTGTTTAGTGGTTGTGGTTTATAGCTTGGGCATGCTTTGCTTTTTTCTTGTTTGTTTATTTAGAGACCACTAATGAGTGATTATATCCCCTGCTTATCTTTCTGAGTTTGTGATACTTCGCTCAGGAGGATATTCTCCAAGTCCATAAAATTAAGGGAATATTCTAATACTTATTGCACAATCTTTTAGTTTTATTATGTATATATGTATATATACATATATATCCATCAAATTTTTGTCATGATATTAATGTTCATATTAAACACTAACTCATTCTAGAAAACAAAAAGGCTTCATTTAGTTTCCTTTACACCACTTTGGGTTTGAGTCTTTATTAGTTTTCAGCAGTGAATTATAACCATGCCTAACTGATATCTCCAAATGGAAGATGGAGCATCACAATGATGATTTCACATGGACTATGACTATGCTACTATACTGAAGGACCATAAAGTGCTCAGGACAATTTAGAGGTGACTGAGATGATCCAGCCTCACATACTGCATAGCCAGGACTTGAGACAAGCCCTGCACTTTTCCATTATGCAGAGCCTGGAAAACAAGTGATACAGCTACCTCTTCCAGGACTTGACAACTAACCCAAATTTTTCTTTTCAGGATCCCCTAAGCATGTCTTCTCTGCCAGGCAGCAGTAAATAAACTTAAGAATAAGACACACACATTCCTAAGAGGTTGGGTGGGTGTTTTGGTATTTCAGTGGGTTATGGATAATTGTCATTGTCTAGTGTGGTTGATTAAAACTTGTACCATTAATGGTCAGGAAAAAAATCTAAAAAAATTTAGACTCAGTATTTCTGGTTGTAAAAAAGAAAAGAAACAGAATACATATACGATAGGACAAAGAGGTAGATAATTGAAGCTACTCTTCAAAGAAAAAGGAAATATGGACATGATAGGATAAAAGAGTAGTTTATTGAATATACATTAAAAAGCATCTACAGTGGTCAGTGGGACCATAGGACTGTCTGCTGCCTGCCCAGAGAGGGGATGGGGAGTTGTGGAGAAGAAAAAAATGACCTGATGTGGCGGGAAGGGGAAGGGACCTTGAATAAGGGTATACAGGAATAGAAAAAAAATTCAGAGGGAAAGCTGAACACAAAGTAAATATATGTGTAGCAATCTTAAAAAAAAAAAAAAGAAATGCTCGGTGAATAAACTGTATCTTCTAAAAAAAAAAAAGAAAATTAAATGCATTTTACTTTAAAAAAAGCATCTACTTGTTTTAAATATTTGACATTGAATCAGACTTTTGTACATTGTATATAAATTGTGTATATTGATACAAAGTTGAAATTAATTTTATTATTGTACATCTATTTCTACTCTTTTTCAAGGCATTATACCTATACAATTCATCTATGTAATGCAAACTGCTAGCCCTTAAAATTTTTTATAAGCAACTAATTAGGACATTAAAAATGCAAATTAGTTATTATAGTCAAACTTGTAGGCATAGTAGATATGTTTTCAAGGTCAAATAATGCTATATTTTAGATAGATTATCTTTAAACACTTCAGAGACCTACATAAAATGGCATTTAATATTTTAAAAACATAGTTTCTATTTACTTTTATGACAATTAGAATGTCTGGTACTGGCAGCACCAATCTACTTCTAAAAAGATGATGAACATTGAAGAAACTCTATATAATGTTTATTTACTTTTTGTGGCAAATGTTAGCCACTTGGCAAGAAAGTACACTTTCCTACACTGCTGACTTTTTATTTCGCTTGTCCCATTTGACAGTATGCTATTCAAATGGGACAAGCAGAATACAAAGTAAAGAACTGCCAAACCTTCCCAAGAAAACATAGAAAGGCATTTCAAATATTTTGCTTCTCAGATAAATCTGTCAGATATTCTAGCCCTGCAGGTTAAAGATGGATTCTCAATAATTGGAGAGAAAACTTGGGTGACTGTCCAGAAAGACAGTTGTATGTGTCATTTCTCAAACTTTTTGGAAGTTGCTTGCTTGCACTTTCTGTTTACTTAGTTAATGTTATTTCTTTCTTGGGTCTATATTATTCCTAGCTAAAGATTCAGAAAAGTAGCCCAATCAAAAGTGTAAATATTTGAGATACATCAAAAGATAGTTTTTGGCTGGTAATAAAAGTTAGATAGAGAAACCCATGTCCAGAGTGGAATCAGAAGTGAGCAAATTCCAGCTCCCAGGCTGCCCATTTAGAGAATCCATCTCTGGGGCTGGAGTCACACACAGAGGTCTGATCTCAGACTCTTGCTAGCAGACAGGCAAGAGGATTTAGCTGTAAGGAGCCTCCTCCAGCGAAATCCTAAAAGAAGGGACCTCACATGGATGAGCCCCACATCTGGGACACAGCATCCTCAGAGACTGATACCTTTGAAACTCAGACCCATGTCCAGAGCAAAGTCAGAGATCATGCAGAACCCTTGCTCAGAGCAGACAGGAGACACACAAGCCATCTAACCACAAATGACTAGGAGCTGACTAAGTGTGAACCAATGAAGTCATGGGCAGATGCCAGTGAAAGAATACATATAACAATGCAAAGAACCACAAGGCAACATCAGAAGAAATTGATGGTGCTACAACACCAACACCTGAAAAGACCAATGAAGAGAAAAAAGAAGGAAACAACAAAAACACCTTTATGAAAATTAAAGAAGCATTAAAAGAGGAAATAAAAAATTACTAAAAGAAATACAAGAAAATACCAACAAAAAATAGATGAACAAATCCTTGAAAAAAACAAAGAAAACCAAGAAAAGGAAAGCCAAAAAATGAAAGAAACATTCTAGGAACTAGAAATTGAAATAGAAGCAATAAAAAAAGGCACAAAATAAGGCAAAGCTAGAAATAGAAAATCAGAAGAAAAGATCTGGAACTACAGATAGAAGCAAAACCAACAGATTCCAAGACATGGAAAAGAGAATCTCTGGAGTGGAAGAGTCAATAGTAGAAATAGATACATCAGTCAAAGAAAACACTAAAACCAAAAAGGCCAAAGCACAAAATGTTCAGGAAGTTCTGGACACCAAGAAAAGTCCTAACCTGAGAATAATAGAAATACAAAAATGAAAAGAATACCAGTTCAAAGACACAGAGAATGTATTCAATAAAATCATAGAAGAAAATTTTCCCAACCTAAAGAAATAAATACCTATAAAGATAAAACAAGCTTACCAAATAAATTTGACCCCCCAAAAATGTCTGCTCTCCACATAATAATCAATGCACAAAACATACAGAACAAAGACAAAATTTTAGGAGTTGCAAAAGAAAAGGGACAACTTACCTATAAAAGTAGACCCGTCAGAATCACACCTGATTTTTCAATGGAAACAATGAAAGCAAGAAGGTCCTGGTCAGAAGTTATACAGACACTAAAAGAGCATGGCTGCCAACCTAGACTACTATAATCAGCAAAACTATCAATCACCATAAGTGGAGCAAACAAGATATTTCATGACAAAGTCAGAGTCAAACAATACCTATCTACACATCCAACCCTTCAGAAAGCACTAAAGGGAAAACTCCAACCTAAGGATCCCAGATACACTCATGAAACCACAAATGATTGATAATCTCACAGAGGATCCTAACATGATATCCTAAAATTTGCAGGCAAATGGATGTATATGGAGAATATCCTTCTGAGTGAGGTATCACAAACCCAGAAAGATAAGCAGGGAATATACTCACTCATTAGTGGACTTTAATCAAAAAGCAAAGCATTCCCAAGCTGCAAACCACAACCACTGAATGGCTTGGAATCTGACACGCCTTGGACCAGTACCTTGGAACCCATTGCCTCCAGAGGAATACATGACCCTGTCTTGATATTGTGATGAGGATATCGGACTTGCCTGGAGTAGATGGTGATCTAAACCACCTTGAGATCCTGGAACTCTTGTCCTCACTGGGAAGAAGATAAGTAGATGGGGAGAAGATAGAGTGAGTGGGAGGGGCAGGATGGGAAGGAAGTTTGAACAAGAGTATAAGTGTATAAAAGGGAGACTTTATTCATAATAAAAAATAAATAGAAGCATAAGCGTTGGAAAGAAAAAATAAATAAATAAAATTTAGATAGTAAATTATGTACAACACTTTGGACTGTGTAAGATAGAATAAATAATGAAATATTTTCTCTGAATTTATCAATTGTTAATGGATTAGACTATATTGATATAGTTGTCTATATATAGTGTATATAGTTGTACTTGTTATAAATATTTTTTCTTATAATATTTATAACCATTTAATTTTTGGCAAAAGGGGGAAATATGGTGATTTATTGTGAAGTCTCTGAAGAAATAAAGTTTTCTTGACTATCAGAGGACAGATCCAGCCACAGTTATTCATAGAATTCAGGGAGTGATGGCACAGGCCTTTAATACTAGCATTTGGGAGGTAGTGGCAGAAATCTATCTGTACCTCTGTGAGTTGAAGGCTACCATTGGATACCTGAGATTGATCTAATTCAGAAGAGAAATAGACTGGGCAGTGATGACAGCACACACCTTTTATCCCAGCACTTGGGATCTCATGCCTCTGCTCCCAGTTCTTGGAAAACGCACATGCCTTTAATACCAGCACTAGGAACTTGAATCAGGAATTGATATATGATTGGACAGAGAAAAAAAATAAAGTGGGAGGAAACAGTTCACCCCTTTCTTTTTGACTGGGGATTTGGAGGAATTCAGTGTTAGGATTACTGGTGACAGGATCATTCCCTTTTTGTCTAAGGAGTTGTCTGGGTGAGAAGTGGCTGTGGTTTGTTCCCCATCTCTCTGATATTTCACCTTTTCCCCAATATCTGGCTCTGGGATTTTATTAATAATACCAAATAGAATTCCTGTAACATAAAGCCATTCAACAAAATTTTACTGAGCATCTGATAAATCCCAGACACACTAAGTAATCAGTGACTTCCTTTTTTCTCTGTATGAAAAATATAAAACCCAGCATCTGATATTTAAACCTTCATCAAATTGGTTGTACAACAAAAAACAATGCTGGGAGGAGAGGCAGTCGTTGTTATATGTAACCTCCACCCTATCGCTAGTGCTATAACTCATTGACCATCCTACATCTATAAAAGAACCAGCATGTAAAAGTAATTTAGATACAAGCCCTGAAATATTTGGTCCATCCATTTCCTCAGTGAATGGAGACTAATTGCAAGGAACAACTTTTTTAGATAACATTATTAGTTACTTGATCAACAATAGTAACTACAACAATGGTCTCTTCAAGTGACCTATTTGAACAAATAGGTAGTGTGACAGGAAAGTGTGAAGGGACAGATAACTGCAGGTATAGAACTAAGCCAATTTTTAAAGATATGGAATAGAAGAAGAAAGAGTACTCTTGTGCAGTTAAGTACAGTTTATGACAAAGGCAAACATGTCCAAAAATAAGCTAATAGGAATTTAATGAGAAAATCTATCTCCTTAGAACACTAATAAGTGTTCTACCATGAAAAATGACAATTTATTTTTCACCTCTTGAATAATCTTTCACTTTCCCCTTTTCTGGAACTATACTCACCATGTCAGTATCTGACACAGGGCCAAAACTGGTCACATAGATGTCTGTCTTCACTTCAGTCACTGCATCTGAGTGAAATGAATTAGAGAAACAGTGTTTCCTTAGGTCAAAAAGTGCAATTCAGATATACTTTGAATTGTAATCAGCTTTCTATTTCTGAGGAAAAACATGTAACATTGTCACACACATCTGCTCTCAAAAAAAAACCCCATAATTCTCACATATGCTATTCCTTCACAGAATACAAGAGTTAAGTTCAAGTATAATTTCTACCCTTATAGATAAAACTGAAAATGACAGTGAAATTCCAAATATCAAAACTTAGAGGAAACTGTTAAAGATCTCTGATATCTAGACCTGCTGACCTCTCACAATGGCTTACTCTTACCTATGGTGGGTTAAAATAGTGCAAAATCTAATGTTCTTCTATATGTAGAAACACAGGATGTTAGCACTTCTGCTTCTCTAAAAAATGAAGCAGGGATGGACATAGTAAATTGTTTCAGAAATGGTAAGTTGTTGGAACAATTAATATCTAGTACTAGATATTCTATAAGATTGTCAGCATAAAAAGAAATACACATTGGTATGGTATTGCCACCAGACTGAACAGTCTAAGATGAGCACAACTGCCCCACCATCAAAGTCTATCCACAATAAAATAGACTTTGTTAATGACAGAGAATCTTGTTTGGAGCTAGCTGGTGTCAAATGATATACATATATCAGCTCTCCCTGATTATGATAACTAGTTCCTTTCCTGACTTTCCACCTAAATCCACCTCTTGGTGGGCATCATCCATGTGTTATTTTTTAAATCTTTTATTTTTTTATTTATTTTCTTTAGTTGCTTTGGTTCTTTATTTTGTTTATTGTTTTGTTAATTTGTTTTTATGAGGCACAGATTCTCTGTATAAACTTGGCTGTCATGGGACTGGCATAATAAACCCAGGCTGGCCTCAAACTCACAGAGATCTACCTGCCTCTGTCTCTGACCCCAGGATAGAAGAAATGTGCTACCATCACCCTGTTATTTGTTTGGTTTTTTTGTTTGTTTGTTTGTTTGGTTGGTTGGTTGGTTGGTTTGATTTGGTTTGGGTTTGGTTTTGAAACAGGTTCTCTGTGAAGCCCTGGCTGTTTTGAAAGTAGATCTGTAGACCAGACTAGTCTGAAACTCAAAGATCCAACTGTCTCTGCCTCTGCTGGAATTAATGTGTAACCATGTCTGGCAGACTTCCATCAATGTCTTATCCTTGTATCCTCATATAAAATATGGGCCTATGATTGAGCCACAAGAGCCTCCCTGAGACACAGAAACTGCCATCTCTGATTAGAACAAGAGGTGAATGACTTTTCTCCCACCAGAGAGCCTAGTCTCTAAGACCTAGGCAAAACCCATGTTCCTTTACCCCCACCAATTGCTACCCTAGTTGTAGGCCAGCAGAGTAGATTCCCTAAAATTATAATTAAGTAATGTAGATAATAATGAAACTTGTAGTCATGTTAGTTAGATTTTTGTAGGGATACAAAGATATATTTCAATTAGATAGGCAGTCTTCAAACACTTCAAAGACCTACAGAATATGGCATTTAAATTATTTTAAGAACTTAGACTTTTCTGGACAGTGGGACAGGTCTGCTTATGCCAGCACTGATGTACTTAAAGAGAATGATGGGCACTGAAGAAACTCCATATGGAACTTACATTGTGAAAACAGTTAACCAGTAGACAAGAAACTGTTCTTGGATTAACTGCTTAAGAGTATGCTGTATAAACTAGACATGCAGGTTCCATAGGAAAGTGACCTCTGAACTTTGGCAGAACAAGCTGAGATGGTCCTTCAGGTTCCTGTCCTGCAGGGAATATTGCCAAGCCTTCTTTTGGACAAAGGCAAAGTGACTGATGAACTATGACAGATTTCCAGAATCATTGAAAGTTATGCCAGAGACTCTGAGCCTGTAGGCTGAAGATGGATACCTCAATGTTACAAAGGAACTTTGGGTGACTGTCTAGCCAGACAGGTGCCATTTCTGTCATTTCTAGATTTTGGAAGTTGCTTGTACTTCCTGTTTATTTGGGTAATATTATATCCTTCTGTGGTCTTTGATGTATTTGAAGACTTGAGAACTATAGGTATAGTTTTACTTAGTTATTTTAGAAGTTATATTAGATATGAAACTTTAGATTCACAAGGATAAGGTAGACAATAGACTATCTCTTTAATTTTATTTATTACAAATAGACTAGATATTGTAGCTCTATTTTTTGCTTGATAGCTGCTTTGTTATATGTATTTCTGTTATATTGAAATTGAAACCTTCTTTTTGATTAGACAGAAAAGAGTAAATGAGGTGAGAATTTTTATCTGTATGCAGTGAAAATCATTCTGTAAATAAAGGAACTGTCTTGGCCTATGTCGAGAACTGTAGCAATAGGCAGGAGTCAGAGGAGACACAGGTGAAGGAGGGTGGAGCCAGACAGACTCCTTCCAGCTGCCAAAGAAGAAACATGTAAGAAAACAGGTACACAGTAAAAAGAATTTAAAATGTGGAAGAGTTAACAATAACTATACAGAGGATAAGAATGATAAGCATGGCTTATCAAGGGTGGAAATACAAATAAGATTGCTACACATACATTTTTTTGTGTTCATCTTTCCCTCTGAATTTTTTTTCCATCCCTGTATATCCTTATTCAAGGTCTCTTCCCCCTCCCAACACATC